>JBCAUI010492170.1:0-26796 GCA_038406195.1 Haplosyllis anthogorgicola
CTGAGGCTTCCAAGGTCCCAGGGGTGTTTAATTGAGCCAGGGGAGCGCAGCACTCCCCTAGGTACTGAAAGGGTTAACTCGTGCAGTGCCAGAAGTACCAGTTGGCACTAAAAGAGGGCAGATGTAAGGCTGCCAATACGGGTATTAAGTAACACTCAGATCACCTAATTAGTAGTTGACAACTTCAGGTTTCTCCTTGTTATTCTTAAGTGTCTTACTAATTACTCCTTGGTAATCAGGGCAAATCCAGGATTTCCTGTTGGGGGGAAGGGGCGTCAAATCACTTTTGAGCCTTTAGAGGCGGCACCATCTAATTTTCTCAGAAACCCCATGAAAATGAAAGAAATTTGGGTCTTGGAGGGAGGGGGGGGGGTACTCTGGATGCGCTAATGATATTTTCATTCTTTTGTATGAGCGGAGGAAACCGTCCTTGAGTCATATAAACATGATGACCTAGTTTGTAACCCTGACCTAGTTTATATTCGACGAAAGATATTAGTTTAGAAAGTCACAAACACATGTACCCTAAAAAAATATATATTGTATGTTACACAGTTGTCTGATTCTATGTACCTACCTTTGACCCGATGTTATTCAACTTATGTTCTCTTTCATGCTGATTGCAGTATATACCGTATTTGTCTGTTTACTGGCACATGCGCAATCGACCTATTATTTTAGGTGCATCTTATTTAAGTCACCTCTCAGACAAAATTTTAAAGATATGTTCAGGCCAGAGGTAGATAATAAACTTGTTATTATTGCATCCACCTCATACACTTTGTCTAAATATTGTGTTTGATATGAAGAATATTTCATAATTGACCCTTCTGTAGGCAGACTTTTTGCAATTACTAAGAATTTTTTATCTCCTTGATGTAATAGTAATAGTAAATTTATAATCATCAACATGTGTTGTCACCAGAAATTTGTGGATTTCACTCAGTTACAATTGCAAAAATTTCTGTAAATGGATCCAAAAAATGGGGGGTGCACCACAATTCGGGCATGCGCCATAAAAAAGACAAATACGGTATATACTTTGCAAATGAAGTCAATTCGTATCAACATTTAATCGCTGGTAATGAGACATTGTGAGAAGAGTTTTGTACAAAGTAATAGATCAAGGCATCCATGTCACCTAAAAGTTCAACCTAAACAAGAGCAAAATACACCAACCTTTCCACCATTTGTCAAGTGATCAAATTTCTTTGCATATTGCCTAAGTTTGTGCATAGAATACCCTCCAGTTCTTTTGTCCTCTTTTATGAAATATATCATGTTCAAATTGAATCAAAATAATATGAAATTGCTGGTCTAAGAGTATTAAATATCAGATAATACTAGGTGTATATTGGGGGATGTCAAATATTTTTAAAGGGCAACCACACTAATCTTAAGGTATGCAGCATGATCCTAATATTAAATAGCACTCCATAAACTTGCAAACGCAAGGAAAATTGATGTTACTTTAACAAGATCAACGCTATTGTAGTGCTAAGGGAAAGACGATGCAGTGCACAGATCAAAATCCGATATGTGTATTTGTTCAGTGCAGGAAGTCCAGGGAAATAACAGATATTCCGTTTCTTATGTTCTCGGGACATTGTGTACGAGTCCATGTATACGTACAGGAATTCTTAACCAGTTATTTGTTACACTGTATTATTAAAAGCCACTGTGAACATTGGCACCTATGACATGTTTCTTTTGGAAACGCATAACGTAGGTTAGGTATTTCGCAGAGAAATGCCGGACGTCTTGTTATACATGTTCCTTTAGTTGATATTATAATATTGTTAACATAACACTTTTTATCTTTTTATAACTTCAGCTGTGGATTGTGTGTTGGGCGGCTGGGAGAAATGGAGCAAGTGTTCCGTCCAGTGTGGATACGGACAAAAGAGTCGCAACCGGATGGTACTGGTGAAGCCGCGGAACGGAGGCAAGGACTGCGGGGTGTTCGAGGAGATGAAGTATTGTCATGGAACGAACTGCAAACGACCACGACATGTACACACAACACACCAACAAAGAGGTAAATACAAGCAAACGTAGTAGATCTGTATGTAATGCTATTAAATTTATTAGGTATTTTACTTGTGTGCACTCACGGACGGACGGAAAGCAAACGACGAGTGGACGTGCCATAATATTTATATACATTACTACAATGATTGAAGGTATGGGTGTGTATAGTGTGGGTATGTGGAGACAATTTTTCTTTTATGAATTTCAGATGCGTTTTAGTGAATGCTTAAAGGGGTGCGTTTCGTTCTGGTATATTTAAAAACAAAAGTTGCTCATTGCGAATACAGCATTATTAGTTTTGTTATAACGCTGAGCACCACAGTAGTCTATCATGCAGAAAAGAACTTTTACACACAAAAACGAAGCCTTCCATCTGGTGGAAGTGCCTTTTTGTTTCAATTATAACTCCCTCTGATAAAAAGCAATCTCTTACCTTGACTTTTACAAATTCGTTCTTGGAGATAGCGGGCTGACGTGATCGATAAGTTGTAACAATGTTTTATTGAGAGGAACAGGAAAGAAGAAAACAAAACGTTCAAGGGATCGTGAGAGAAAACGGATTCAACTTCTAAAATATCTGACGTGATCGTTAATTCTCGCATAAAAATTAAACTGTTGAAGGTTCCCATAGTTGATTTCTTTTGAATGTATGATCCCAATGAAAATGTAAAGATGATGGTATTGTTGTGGTGACCGATGTTGACTGATGTATAACAAAACTTGAGGGAAAACAGAAACAAAGTAGCAGCAAATGGTAAATAAATTTATGATTGCTGGGCAACGTTTTTGCAAAAGTGCACAAAATTAGCATTGCAAGAGATATCCAAACAAATAATAAACTCGTTAAGTTATGAGGTTGAATTGTAGGTTTTGTCAGTTTCTTGATATACATACTTTAACCAGAACAAGAACCCATGAAAAAAAATGAAAGCAATAAGCAAGTACTAAGTACATGAAAACCTTTAAGAATTCTTACGATTAAACTGATTTGAACTGCTTACGATATTATCATAGCCTTAAATAAGGTTAAGATTTGAGGAGTTAACCTAACCTTAACCCGTTTCCATTCACCTGCAGAAGGGTTATGGCAACAAACATTGACCGGGGCTAATAACATAACACCAATATGGATTAACGTTTGGCATAATGGATGTCATCATAATGTAGGAAAAACAATTACTAGCACTATGGTACCGATGGTCGTAATAATTAGCCTACGCACCTTTACATTTTACCCACCGGAGCAGTAGATACATATGATTTTGACGGTTTTCACCACCTGAGGGCGTCTCGTGAATATAATTTATTGGGTCACGAACTTAAAAGCTAGATCACAGTGGGTCATACTGATCTCAGGATAATTAGTTTTATGCCTAAAATGCCATAATGGGACGTACCCACGGAATTCAACTCCTGCGTGACAAATAATAGTCTCTTCTCCTGTAAAATATTGCAAACCAAACTGTTGTACTAGTATTTGTTCAAACTTCTTGCTTGACTATTTTTCGTCAGAACTGATTGAGTCAAATTGAGATTCTCATAAATATACACTCATCGTTCATAATGTATTGAACTAAATGAAGGAGGTGTAAGTACACGGGTATGAGGTACCACAACATGCAAGGTATGTAGATTATGAGATGAGGTTAGAGATCCTATGTTAAATGTACCTGTTTAGAATGTACCTGCAGAACCATGCAGGTGCAGGCACTTACCGACAGGAGGAGTTAACCCTTCTGCAGTTTTCCTTGTGTAATTCTGAACGTCAATAAAAGGCCATTTTCATAAACGGCAAAGACGGTGGAAGGTTGATACACCTGAACTTCATGGAAGACAAACTTGTATCAATGTATGCCACCATTTGATCAATCTATGCCTAGTTTATGTTTTTCTCGATCTAACTTCTAAAGATATGCTTGCTGTATCAAAATAGTTACCCTATTTAACAATGCAGTATATATTTCCATTAAGATTAAACTTCGACTTCGATGCCGCATTACTAAAAATACACAGTGTTATAAATCAAATCAAATACTTGTACCAGGTACAGAAAATAACTTTACAAAGAGTTAACGAGTCAAGCGATTGGAAGGGTTAAGACGATGCAGGTTGTTGGCATCTGCTTACAATGATCTTCGAAAATCTATGTGACGTTTACCTGTTGGAAGAGAGAAAAATAAGTGAAATGACCCGATCACCTCTACGTTTGCATTTCCTATGCGAGTTTATGCTTTTCTAAGCAGCTGAATACCCAAGAAAAATACCCGAAATAAACGCACAAGTAGCCATCTTTCATATCAGTTACTTAGGTAAATTGCTAGAATGATGGAGGAAATGTATCTAATGAAATACAGGTATTTACTCAAAGGAGAAATAGACAGGTAAAGCCTTGATCCCTAACCCAAATTCTACGGTACCTCATTCTCATGAAAATACGGACTGAACAAAGAAGTTGATTTCTTTGTCGCACAAAGAAGAGAGACATACTTCAAGGTTCAGTGGCAATTAAACGAGCCCAGATTCCCGGTGCAAATTGGTCTGTTGTTTGTGACCAAAATCATCAGAAACACCAGCAAATTAATGTACTGACATCTCTGATCCGGGGGTCGAGATCCGAAGCAAAAAGACAACGAGTGCAAACCAATGTTTCATTGGGAGCACTGTAAAAATAGCAATTTTTCAAGATAAATGGACCCCTTCACACTAGAAATTCTCCGAAAATTTATGCATGTTGGTAATAACACATGAATAGCTTGCTTAAAATTACGCAGATCTGAAAGGCACACAAAGAAGTGGAGATTAGTTGATTTCCCGGTACATTATGCTGCTGTCATCAGTGGTGAAATTATATGAATCCTCATACCACATCCTACATGGCAAACAAAGGAGGTTAATTTTATTTATGAGTAAATTTGTCAGCTTTTGACAGAAGGAACTGGGTTACAAAATTGGTTTTGAGTTCCTAGAAATTAACAAAAAAGATGTGATGTCGTGGTGTTTATCATGTTCCCATGCCTTCTGTACACGGTACAAAGAAGAACAAATTTGAGATCATTACAAAATCGTGTATTCAAATGGCAAGGTTAATAAATCTTCAGGGGAAATAGCTCTGTTGCATCTCCATGCATCTTTTCGTTTAAAAAGAATAATCCACTTCAACAAAGGAGTCACTGGGATATTGCAATATGATCAAATATGTACAAAATAGTTCAAGTGGCTGTTTTTAACAAATGCCACAGAAAATGTTTCGCACAAAACACATGGCAACAATATATTTCTAATAAACTGACATTGAGTGTACTTGTCAAGATTTAATATATTGTGAAAAGCCACCATAAGTCATAGGTCATACCACAGTCTGTCACATACTATATTTGTTTTAGCATTTTGTGGCTTATAAGTACAGGAAGAACTTTTGCCATCGCTTTAAAGATCACATTTAAAGGTATGCTTCAAAGTAAAGAATTACATACCATTTATTGGCATTTAGAAAGGAAATTACTTTTTATTACAGGGCCTGTGCACCTGTTTCCTACATTAAAAGTATTTATTTTCAAGAGTAGATCCATTTAATACAGTGGTGCATAAATAACTTCAAATGCATAATGGGATATTTCTTAAAATGGCCAAATGTTTTTTCTGTAGTGTGTCATCCCACAGGGATTAAATGACTATATTCAGAGAATGGCACGAAACGAAAAGAAAACCTTTAAATGTCAGCATCCTAGGAAAATTCCAAATATATCAAATAAAATCTTTTACATTGGCTTCGAAAATGTAATGGTCACCACTGTGACAATCAATTGGTGTAATAACTCTTCAAAAGAAAAAAAATTAGTTAATTTTCCCTTCAGTACGCAAACATGTAACCACTTATTTCTGAGTACAGCAAATGGTCGAAGAGTGCAATCAAGCATTTTTGCATTCCTATTTTTCCGACTAGGAAAACAACAGTTGGTTACATTTGGGTAAAATGGGCTGTTTTTCTTCGTTATTTCTGTTAAGACAAGATTATCAATTTCTTTGGATGTAATATGTAAGACGCAATGCGGTTGCCACCTATTTGCGCGTGTTGTTTTCCTGATTTTGAACAAGAATTCCATCGTAAAAAAGTGTCGAAAGAACTCGGATGCGCAGATACATATTAATCACTCTTGACATTTCAAAGAAATCTGCTTAAAAATAAATTTATGTTTACATATAGGAAACCCAATTTATAGGTTTTGAATATTTGCCAAATCTGTGTAACTAAGAAAGTGGGTAGGTTACGTTGAAGACGAATTTATTACGCAAAAACCGTCTTTATTTATATTTGACTTACACAAAACGTCTCCGAAAATGGTTCTGTTTGAACAGTATATCGTGTCTTACAGTCTAGTACACCTTAAATTTTTCAATATGGCAAATTAAATGAAATTATGATGTCAATTTTTGGGTGTGTCCAAGTGGAAAAAAAACTTTTTATGTTTGATTGAATTGAAATTAATGTCAAGACATGTGCTCAGGAGCATTTGAGATATAACCTCGTAAAAGATATTTAAAAAAAACCCAACGTTTTCACTGTGTACTTATTGTACCTGATAACACATTTAACAATTTATTTCTGTTAATTTTCTTTGTTTATGTTTTGTATGTAACTTGTATTGGACAAAGTTGAAACAAGGTGGCCAGATAGGAGCACTGACCCTCATGCCTCCCAACGACCTCGACTGTTGCCTAGAATTGTCTGAAATGGCCACAAATGCATTTCCCCAGTCTGGGGAGGGGGGTCCTAGTCAACTTTTTCCTAACTTTTGACACTGAGTCCAAATCTGCTGAGAATGCATTTCCCCCAGTCTAGGGGGGTGGGTGGGTGGGGAGGGGGGTCCTGGTCAACTTTTTGCAATGGTGGCAGAGAACACAAATGTAGATTTCGTCCAATACATAGACCCTCCTGCTGAGGCATGATGGTAAAAAATAATGAATTGAAATCAAGTGCTACTAACACCGTTTTTACCGCAATGTTGGTTTTGTTTGACACTCGCGAGCGACAAATATGTTGTAGAACAATGTTTAGTTAATATTCAGATCATGGTTTTTGTTGACATATTGATGGATAGTATTTGTGCATCATTAGGTATTGCTCAGTTGGTTTACATCAGCATCCGACAAGCCAACAAGTCAAATGGCTTTGGAAGGGTGCTTCTTGCTTCCAGGTGAAAACTGTTGCAATAGCTGGAACAGTGGGAGAAATACAAGATTGTGAATGCCGTTTGTCGCGCAAAATACGCAAAAGGAAAGTTAAACTTATTTGTGAAAACAGAATGGCGAGATCCTGGAAGCAAAAAGGGAATTTGAACTAAAACTGAAATTCCTTTTCATGTGGAATTGAGGGATGCGTAGAATACTCCTCTGAAAAACTTGCAGACCAAATGAAACAAAAACAGTGACTCAATAGGGATGGTTGGGGATGTAAAGAGGATGTATGGAGGGGAAGGAGTGATTCTGTTCTACAGATACGCAGCCATGAGACTGTATAACATTACACCAGTCGTATCTTTTTCATCTTAAAATTGGTCACTGATTAGAGCAAAATGCAACTGTGACTTGAAACTTACTGCGACCCGAGGTTAATTGCGACTATTTTAACATATTGCAATGTTAAGTGCAACAATCTGATAATTCAGAAATTTTAAAGATATAGATCTCTCTAAAAGCCGATCCAAAATGTTGCAAATGTACCTAAAGGTAACGTGTTTCGTTGAGGAAGTATTTTAACCCTTTTGCGGCCCTGAAATACGGGTGACGGTTGCACCAAGTATGGTACAGAATTAAATATTTCGATTAAGCACATCATTCTAAATTTCATGGGTGATCTATTATAGTGATTATATCGCGTTATGGTCATCAGGTACTGTTACCTGCGTTGTCTAAATTAGAAGGTTCAATTAAGAGCACATTAACACACAGATGTCAAACTTACTTCCAAACGGAACTAACTGGATGAACTTATCAGGATCACGAAGGTGGACCCTGAAACTAAAATTGGTGTTGGGATAAAAATACAAAGTCAGGATATATTTTGTTCCATTCCGTTCCACTATTTCATACATAATTGCATATTTATTTTATTCATTTTCCCTCATCCCGAATTGATCGTTATGTGGGGTTGTATCTATTATTTAGTACAATTGCCCAGGTAACGGTTAAATGAATGAGAAATCCCAGGACCATTTTGTTAAACAGGTTCATGTACTGATCTTTATCAACGTGTAATTTGGTCGCATCGAAACATCATAGAATACCCAACAATTATCTACACAAGTGTCAAGTGATACTTATCTGTTGCCGACAATAAAACGAAGTGTACAATCTTGTTGAGATGGGATTTACCCCTTACATAACATCCCCGAAATGGTTCATCAAGGTAATTATATGGAGTCACTATGTCACTTTAAATACAAGATTATTTGAATAGATAGAGTTAATGCGCTGTGAATTGTTTAATCAAATGATAATGAGACCAAATCCATTGTGTATTTACTTCAGAGAATTGACGTACAGTTCACAAAAGCGAGGGCTCGGAAAACTGTTCAAATATTGGCAATTGTGTCTGCAAAGTACCTAATGTTTTTAAATATATAATTATAAATGACTCGGCATGAGTGCTATTTCAGTTGATTTATTTTTTGTATTGTATTTGTTTGTTGAAAGTGACTGCCCCCGTTCTAGCAACAATTAAACTTGCCATTTCTGCAAAAAAGCAGGTCTTTTCTGTCAATATATGTGCAAAACACGTGTACCTATGATTTGTGTGATCTTTTATCCGTATGTCACAGGGATGGTAACTTCGATGAGAAAACAATTGAATGTATGTTTTGAGATTTTTGCGTCAAAGTAAAAAATAATGATGTAGCTTTGTATGGTTTCAATGCAGCTGCTGAGTATGGCTACGCTCGAAGAAGGAAGTCCAGGGCCCAACAGACAAGTCTAATAGGTAAATGCAACAATACGAAACGGCGTAGTCAAGTCAAATGCCAATGCTAAAGCCGCAAGATTGTATTTACCTGTCTTAGTTATTAACCAATTTTGCATCTTGAATAACTCTTTAGCCTTATTTAACAGGTCCCAGTTTTGTTGAAGAAAGCCATTTGCTGAATAATATGATTAATACCCTGTTTATAAATAATAATGTGTAATTTTAAAAAAGCCATTTTGTCGTTTTATTTTAATAATAGACCATTTTAATGTTTTCTTTTAGAGGATGGAACTGTCGTGTTGTTTCAAGCATGATTTTTTCTTTTCGACGTAGTGTGTAGTACTTCCACATGCTGATAGTTTACTTTTGTAATTATTATTTTGCTGCATGATATTGTAATGGTTAACGTTCGTGTACCGTTGGCCAATTTTATGCGTTAGCAGTTTTTAAATCAGATCACAGTAGATTGATGTACGAGATTAAGTCATAGAATCTCATTTTCTTCCTGTGTCTATTCCTTATATAGCTGTTAAGGTATAGAAACGATAGCCAAATCCATATGCAACAATATCTTTACACTGTTCAATTTGAAAATATTTTGTTTCAGCACGAAACAGCTAAAGCCTGGCATAGAAGTGTTAATATCCTGCAGGCTTTAAACTATAGCTTTTGCAGGCAGCAGCTTTGTAGTCATTTTGATCCCGATTGCTTTATCAAGCTTGATGCTTTAAAAATAGTATTTGTAAGATAATTTTTAGCAATTTCTATGAATTTTAATGCCTTACTTCGTATGTTTCTTTACAGAGACGGCTAAAGTAATTCCAGCGATGTATGGCTCATGGAGAAAGAGCAAATTATACGATCCCTTCAACGACATCAGAAAGAATTTGTTCAATCATTATTCAGCAAATTCCGTAATTAAAAGGCCTGCGTAAGTTAACTTTTAAGTTATTTATTGAGGGGTTTGGGGTTTCCCCATATGGCCTGTGAACATTTATTGCGGGTAATAAGTGTAGTGTAAAGGTCATCCATTGTAACGTGTCCAAGTTTATAATTAATACATTACCATTTGAGTGTCATTTGTAACCGAATTTAGAGTTTCTCTGCATCATTACTTTTTTATCTCTTTTATACTAACTCGCTTACATTCCTCGAAAAAGTATCCCAATTGTTTTAGATTTTGACACAGAAATTGCCACACTTTAAATTTTTTCGTCAAGAACTAAGATTGTGACAAATATACCTTTACTTTTGCAAACCGCATCTATTTTATAAATGCATGATAATGATAAGTAAGTAATATTATATTACCTTTAGTACCAAATACAAGAATACATGCGTTTAGGTTTCACGGATCTATGAATTTAACCGAGAGAAGCGTTTTAGCCTATTTGCTACAAATATTTTGTATCGTTTATTCTCAAATCTCCGGATGAAAACGATTCGCAGTTGTGAAACAAAATAAAAATATTAACCAAATGCTATCCCTGTATCATTTTCGGGGTGGGGTTATGATGCTTTTCAATTTGACACAGTTCCTGGCCTCATTAGTTTTTGGTTAAAACTTTTGTTGCCTATTGTCAGTTTTATTGCTTGCAGTTGCGGAATCCTAGATCTTAACATAACACTAATATTATCAATATGAGCAGAAAGATAAACACGAAATGAGCTGCTGGATGCATAACAAGGCTGTTCAAGTCGATAGCTCTTATTGCGACACTGTGTACTTGAATGAAAAAAACCCCATGAAATCAAAATACAAAGCAGTCACAATTGTTCTAAGATTCTATGTGAACGGACTTCTAAAAATGTTCACCAGCAGCTTTTTCGTCAGGTGGTTGAAATATTTGCCAATCTTTTGATGACCCAGATAAAGATTTTGCAGTACTTCTTCTCAGGAGAAAAAACTGCAAAGATCACTTCTTTCCACACTTCGTTTATATTATTTGGTTTACAAGGTGACCGGGGTGAAATTTGTGGGTGATTTCTAGTTTTGATGTTTAGAAAAAAGTAAGTGCTTCTCCTGAGGGATCGATGATAAAATAAACCCAATGCATGTCAATTACTGAGCAATAAGAAAAGTTGAAGGTTAAGACTATTTGTATTTGTTTTATTTAAAAAACTTTGATTCGAAATGTAATTTTCTTTAAAACATTTAAATTTGCGTTTCCATTAAACCCAACCATTCGCCGTTTTTCAAAGTCTCTCTTTTCTGTTTAGCATAACAGGTGAGCACGCCAACATGTACCAGATCAATTTTGAGACGAAGCTAAATTTGATAACGTTTTGTGACAAATCAGAAAATTCTACAATATCGAAAGGAATAATGATGAAAGAAATTGTTCTCCTATGTAAAGTTGGATTTACCCTCCAAGATGTTGAGGTTGACAATTATTACCGCAATGGTTAGTGTTGTGGTTTGGCAGATCCATGATAGGCAATAAAAGTACCAAGCACAGCACGAAGGGTGGGCTTCGGCTCGCAAATCTAAAGGAACCTCCTGTCAACTCTGCTTATTTTCGCCTCCACTTGATGAAATCTAGATCACCAAGTCTGGCTGTTCCCTCCCCCATACAAACCCTAGACTAAATCTCCCACTCCTATCTCAAAATAATTTATGTCTATTTCCTTTTTTACCTGCACATATAGCACGCTATAGACCACATAGAATGTCAGCTAAGTCTATAATTAAACTCTGTGTAATTAGATAAGAGATTCATTTAGTTTGAATACTGCGGGTAAAATAAGGTGACAGATATTGCCTTTGCATCATTTAACAGTATTTTCTGCTTGTCAGATACAAGTATGTTTGGAGGTAATTATCAGCGTGATATATGAGGTCCCTATTGTGACCAGAGGGACATGTCTTTACTGATGTGATCAGTTTGGAAAAAAGAGTAAAGGTGTCAAGTCTGGTGCATTTTGTGGCCACAATAATCATAACAATAGAGTAGACTCAGTGGATGACAGTACATCCATATCTTCCTGCATAGGGCTGAGCATAACCCATAATGTACAATACCCCAGGGGCCACGGGTACATGCACTCGCATTATTATTTTGTAAAATACACCAATTTTAATTTGAATCACAAGAGATAACACTATCTATGGGATGAATGAGCGAAAAGTGATTGTGCCCTATGATCGGATCAAATCACTATTTGAGACTTCACCAACACAGAATTGAATCTAAACATAGAAAGGCAGCGTTTGCACAACTACGGTCAAAACGAACTAGTTTGTTTGCCTTGAAACCAGAAAAAGTTTGTGGATATAGGCCTAATCCAGCAAAGTCTTGATGAATATTTTTTGCATGCTTTTATTTCTTCTTTGGTGTATTCAAACCTAAAGATCTGAATTATAATCCTGTCTAATTCTATTTAGTCTCGACAAGCTTGACTGTCTCTTATTAAATGGAATAGGGTGGTTCAAAACACCAAAGTACTTTTCATCTGTAAGTATATATAAACTTTGTAGGAGACAGCCTAAAATTGTGTGAAGTTTTTGACCCAAATAGAAGCGTGGACAACCTGATGTGATTTTAATAATACTTTATGATGTTTGTCAACCCTTTGAAGTTGTTAGCACCAGGCCGATCTTTTCTGTGTTCTCGTTTGTGCCTCCTGTTCCATCTCATTCTTTGTTAGGGCTCATGATATATCTCTACCCTATTTGGAAATGTAAATTGATTGAAAAAAAAGAAGTTATGTCTGGTGTCAGAAATAGATTGTCTGGCCATTTTGGAGCTACCCACTGGTTTAATGAATGGGTAGTAGCCATTACCATACATTATGTGTGCAGTATTATGCAGAAACGCTTGGAGTCACCTGTGCTGGGGCCTCAGGGTCTTTCCTCGTGTGACAGGCCACACAAGTGGACAGGTCAACACGTCCGTTACACCACCAGGCAAGCGGACTGACGACTTCATTTTAATGGTTCATTTTACATTTTATAGTTTCCAAAGTGAGAGATATGATCATGATGTCGTTTCTTACTTAATGCGCACAGAAAGGCATACCTCCAGAGATAGATCTGAGAAAAGGGAGACGGTTTTATCCACTCACTGTTTGGTCGCAAATTGCGGCACCCCGTTACAAATGTGGGAAATGATTGCCATTTCCGTGTGTATTAGACACAGGAAAACGTGCAACTCCAATTGTTTCTTTACAAAGTTACGACAGCAAAACATGAAAGTAAAATAGTATCATTAAATAACATAAAATGAGACTGCCAACTGTAGCAAGAGATAATCGCATTGAGGTGCTTAACAATGTCGGTGATGGCCATCAACCACGGAAAATCTGTGATGTATATTTTTGCCTTTAGATGTTTGTTTATTAAGAGGTCATTTGTGGTCAAATGGACAAGCATGCCCAAGGCTAAAGTAACTTTATGTTCTAACTGTTATTTTATCACTTTTTCATACACTCCGTTACATTTGAACCTGACCTCATAATTTCATTTATTGTATTTTGTTTTGATTTGACCGTTTTCAGCAGTACAAATGTTTTTAACGCAAAATATTGCTCAAACAAAGTGTTATCTTACAAGTTTATGATTTAGAACAAATACTCCTATTTTATTAGGCATTTCTGTCGTTTAATCTCTCAAGTATCAACTGGTACCAATCATATTTATTGGTGCTGTCTTCTGGCAAACTGCTCAGTTATTTCGTCTATTTAGCAAACCTTGCATTAAGTGTTTTGACAAGAGAATATGCGTAAACTCGAACACGCATTCCAACACAGATTGGTGCCATACTGGATGTGCAGTGTAACACAGTAGTTGGACATGTATCTTCTTATCTTCTGGGTAAACAACTGGAGATTGCCATTAGACAGTTTAATCTGGCATAGATCATCTATGGCGATACTTGATCTCCATTAGAAGGTGGAAAGCAGGGGGTTTTACAAGGTTTACCTAACACAACAAACCCTTGCTGAGGGGGTGGGGGAAGTTCAGGTAAACATAAACAAAAACAGAACTGGAGAATCCCACGGGTTATACTGAGGGAAGCAGCAATACAGAGATGGTATCTCTACATACAGTACATACAAAATTTATCCCTCAAAGCAATCATTTGATCATTACACCTTAAAGTGGATCAGATTCTATCATGTGTAAACCAATACAATGCAATAGGGAGTCTTCCAAGATATTGGTGTTTACCATTGTTGTTGTTCCAAAGTTGGACCGAAAGTGCCTCTGGCGGATTTTACTTAGAATTTCTTGATTTCTTGATATATTGTCACTTTCAGGCACAAAGCTTAAATGCCTCCAGTAGTTTCATTTAGTTTAATAGAATGATATTTGCAGCTATGTAAAAACCTTCCCTTAACAAAACAATAATAAAGTCACACAGAGCAATAAAATAAAAACTTGACTCCTTTTGAAAGAGCTTTCCTCTTGTGATTGTAACATCGCCAATAGCTATGCGAATTACAAGTAACATCTTAAAGGTAAATTCTCAGATCTGTGAACTGTCTTTCTTGTAAAGCTTACAGCTATGTACTTTTGATTTCTCACAGGTTGTTCCAAAGCATGTGTTGCTTGGGTTTACCCCATTCACACCTTAAGTAGCAATTACAACATATTGCCTAAAAACAGGTCAATTCTGTATATGCCAAAATAAATATTAAAATATTACTGTAATGATACCTATCGGCCGCAGAGATGTCTGCCAAAGTGCTCATTCTTTAAAATGTGAAAGAGATCTCATTGCATAATTACTTGGCAGTTTAATAATGGCTGAAAATCCCAGAGCGATACTGAAGATACACAAGTAGACGTTTTGGTCCCTCCCTAATGATAACATTCCCCTGTATTTAGAAAAGACATTTTCGTGGCTCAGTATGTCTTATTTAATACGATAACTCAACGAGAGGTCTATTTGCTGTAATGATAGGTTTGATGACACTGCAATTGAATGAAATGTTGACGATATTTTAATGAAATTTTGCAGATAGCGTCTCTGTAGAATTTTCATACAATGATGAATTGAGTGGCTTGAAAGCTCATTAAATATGACATGGACCTGGAATATTAGTCTATTGTATGGTCAAGTGAAAAATATTGAAAATATTTTAATATTTTCAACATAATATTGATTGTCATTGATATCAAAGGTCATGAATGAAACAGAAAAGAAATGTATTGTAACAAACGTTGAACCCGAACATTCCTGGAGCCACTACTCATTATTACTATTTATAATTGCAGTAACAGTAGCAGGTATGTGTACAAGAAAAAAGGAAGCGCACATAGCACCTGTATCCACTTGTAAGAGGTGATCTGACCTCAGTGACAATAGCAGTAAGATGTGGTGTTCGCTTCCTAAATATTACTGTCTTACATGTCTTACTTTAGTGGATCATTAACCTACACAATGCAAAGTCACGGAGCCCGAACTGGGAAATTATCCTCGTGATAATGAAAACAACAAGGAGGGAGATTGCAGCACCCACATGGTTACACTTATTTAGCTGGTGTATCCTTGCTTTGCTCGGATACGATATGGGTGCATCCCAGTACAAAGGGCAACGCATCAATATAATATTTTCTTTTTTACATATTAATTTTCCGTAAGGCACTGAAAGTTTATATTTCTGTACAATGCACACAACAAAACGCAAGCTTATTTATTGTGTTGTAAACTGCAGTGATCATCGTTTTCAGGTCATTGATTTACTGCAGCAATCATCCGAGATTTCAGTGTATAACTTATTCTGTACATTAGATTGGGTAGAATTCAACGGAAAGACATTAAGCAAACTATTTATTTTTGTAACAAAAACTCACAGTACTTGCCGTTGGACATGAATAGCATTTCACTTAACCTTAAGATGCATTCTCGACTAGGGCTAGGACGATCAATCGGATCTCCGAATATTTGATTGCTGTTATTGAAAATCCCGATCATCGATGTTAAATCCCTACCATCGGATCATCGGAATAATTGATTGGTTATGAAATATATGCTGTTGCAGCAATGTTAAATGACTTTTTTAAAAGTTGTGTTCATAAATTTATGAGATACATGTATTCCTATTTGCAGGGAATGTATGAAAATGTGTCACTTTAGCACTAATGCATTTTCAAGTCAACCTGCATGGTGGCATAAAGGAGTTCTGATTCAATTTTAACAAATTTTTGTTATTTTTTGATTATTTACTAATGTAATTTTAATATTTCCAAAGAACCAGATATCTGATCGATTATAAGTATCCGATCATCGATGATAACTTTCCTCCGATGTCCTAGCCCTATTCTCGACTACCTTGATACCTTGATTTGGTACAGCACTGGGTATTTTTCAAATGTAATTCCCCAGACAAATCATGTCTGCTGCCCGATTCAATAATTTTTAAATGGGAATTGTTTCCAATTAACCTATTCGCCTCTTCATTTTGTATTTTCTGCGTCATGAAGTGATGTCTTGCTTGTACCGCCACCTAGAGGCAACTTATTCAAAAGTTTGCATAATCTGAGATTGATGGCATGGCTCTTAAATAATGAAATAGCTAGATTTTATAGTACCTTGTTTATTATCTAAGAGAATTATGTCCAAAATTCAACTTTTTATCATAAAGTCACAACTCGACGACGGAGTTCCAGTTTCATTCCTCACGTACCAGAAGTGCTAATTTATTGTTATTTATATATTGCTAATTACAGATACTGCGCGCATTTTGAGGTAACCCACACAAAAGGCAGATGTAACATGCGGAACCAGTACCAGGGCTGGACCCAGATGTTCAGCAAGGGACAGACCGTCTGTGTCGAGTGTCAGCCTCTTGCCATGAAGAGAAAACTGGGCGTCAGATGCAGCGGCGACGGAATATTCCTCAAGGTGAGAGACAATTGGTTACCTAGGGGTAAACATGCAAGACAGTATGATCCTTGCAGAATTAACAACGACCAAAAGACGGGATTGACTGACTGCTTGACGTTACCAAATTGAAACTGATTGATTTGTTGAAAGATCTTTAGACTGACTGAGAGATTTGAGAAATGCGAGACAGACCATCATTGCATCGATATGGGATATGCATGCACATACACACATGCAAGCAAACACACACACACACACACACACACACACACACACACACACACACACACACACACTCCACATAAACACAACAGATATTACTACTTGAGATATATGGTGAAGTTTAAATGATTTAACTGTCTCTTTCTAAGGCTCCAGACAAAAGACTGAAACAAAACGTAAAAACAAGACACGTGAAATCAAGATATATCGCACATATAATGTAGCGTTAAGTGTTTAATTGACAGATTTACATGAGTAGGGTTTTATAACATTTCATCGAGCGGTACTTAAACACATAAGTTATGACGGAAACTCGAGTTGGCTTAATCTTTTGATACATCGGGATATAATTGCAAGTCTGGCATGATTAGAAGTGTATTGAGAGAAACGTCGCAATTGCTTCTAAACAAAATACATGTATTCCAATATTCAATAACGATGCAAAGAAGGCCTTTTTGCGGGAAATTACATAATGTCATGAACACAAATCTTACAGAAAGATTTTTTGATAAAGACGTATCGAAATAAAAAAACATTACCTGCTAAAATTTGATAGCTGATTGATAAGAGTCGGCTCGGAGACAACTTTATTCCTGTACCATAGAACGTGATTCTATTGGATAGTATTTTGTTAATTTTGAAAAATGCAGAGATGTGACTTTCCTACCGTCATTTCTTCAATTCGTCAATAGATAGAAATAATTTCTTTTGGCTCTTAGATTTCATTTTATATCCCACGTTCAGCTTTAATAAGGACACAATACGTTGGTTTGATCGGTTCAGGCGACAATATACATATCTTACAGATATATATGTGTGGGGTTTTTTTTACATAAGCTTAATCCGTACATTGATATTTGCAGGAGACGAGATGGAATGCCATCACGATGCCAGGGTGTCACGGTAAATGGATGCTCAAGACGGAACACAGGGATTGTACTTGCGATCCAAATAGCGAAATGTCATTCATATTACTTTGAGGTCCAGTCACATTTAGACAAAGATCTAGCCTATAGCAATATGAATAAATAAATACTTTAGCATAGCCAGTCACAAAAACAGTAAGGAAATTATCGCCATCACCTGTATTATAATTCATCAACCTCTATGTTGGTAGTTCGACCAATTTTGGAGCCATTTGTTCATTTATTTTCATTGAATGTGACCATAAACAGGAAGCTATTCTTTGCAGATTTAGGTTTTAGAGCCCGTGTTTAAAGTTAAATCGCAATTAAGTTGTCAACATTTAGAAGATTGGCAATTCCAATACACACCAGTCATGAAAACCATATAGTGTCAGTGATTTGGCTAGATTAAGCCATGAAATGCTAGTGATGCAATTGTTTAACCTAGGCTAATTTTTTTCACAATTATGCAATTTTGAATTGATGTCTGAAAACAGTGGGGTGTATCTGTGAGTTGCCTGTCTTTAATTTGCAGCATGTTGTGAAATAATTTTGATGAGTTGAAACATTAAAGTGCAACATTACATACTAACAATTAAAAATGCCACACATTGCGGTACAGTGCGTTTTTTCGCACGTGAAGCGGCTATGGCTGTGTCATATGGGTAGAAAACTACCGAAAAATAAAGTTGCACAGATTTTACAATGGTGCTAACACTCAACAATGTTTATATTATTGTACTTAAGAAGTATAAACGCAGCATACTAACGACAAAGCGTTCTGCAATTACTTCTTTTACACGCTTTCATCCAAACTTGGAAAAAGTGAACAATTGGTTTTATAGAAAAGTTTACACGTATACATTTGTAAATTGTAAATTTTACACGAAGAGAGTTTGTAAACGTATGGATGTGGGTGGTACGAAGTTTGCTGAATAAGTGATGCCAATAAATTTAATTGCTTTTGTAGCAAGTTGCCTTTTACCACTTAAATATTTACAAAGACCTAATGTCTTATGTTTTAAAAATATTAAGAACAATATACATGTTGATACGCATTGTTTTAGTTGCGAAAGTTACTTGTAAATGTAAATAGTATTATAATATCCTTATACAAAAAAGTTCATACAGGGTGTACAAAAAGTTTTTGAAATTACGATTTTTCATTTGGTCTATCTACCTGAAAAGTTCTAATTTTCCAAAAACGTTCAGTTCAAAATCTATTAAAAAGTTTGTAAAGAGTAGCAATAAATAACATCGCAACAATTTGTTGTTCCTGCTGGTGCTAATTTTATTAACAACAAACCATTCGAAATGGACAAGGACGTTACAGTCTTATAGTGCATATATTTTGTAATGAAAATTTGTCTTTAACGTAAAATGTACTCTTATATCTGTGTTGTTACAAGGGAGTGAAACACAAAGACATGCTAGATAATTAAACTTAAACGAACCGTGGTTGTAACAATGAATAAACATTTCTTCCTGATCTGAACGCAGTTACTTGCGTAAATCTTATGTCGAAAAACTAAAAGCATCTTTGTATTGCAAATCAAGGGAAATGTCTTGTGTTAGGCTTAGTCTATTGTCTATTGCACAAGAATGGATTGCTTCAAATAACTTGAACATTTTCCATTCAGTACTATGACATTAACACTTGTTTGTTTCTAACAGGAAAAGATAGTCATAAACATCTTATTACGTTGTCGACTTTGACACTATTCAGATACAAAACGGTCATAAGGTTTATCAATAGATGTAGTAAATCACAGTATTAAATACCTCACGAAGAATGACTACTAACTAGTCACAGTGTTAAAAATTGTATCGTTCTTTGGTCACCTACAGAAATTCTACCATGCCTAAATATGTGTTCGAATCTGATGCTAACATTCGGAATTTTAAGTTGTGTCTAGTTCTCATTGTGCTAGTTGTATTTGTTAATTCTCGTGCTTAATATTAGAAAATCTGCTTTCGCCAATAAATTTCAATGGTTGCTTTGGAAATCTCTGACAGAAAAAATACAGCCACAACTCGGGGAACAAACCATGGGGTCTGAATCAAGAACGCACAGAAAGAAATCTCGAAGTCTAAACTGAACCAATGGTGTGATATAGTCAGACTTTGGGATTGTTTTAACTGGTAACAAATTACTAATTTGTACTAGTAAATATATTTTGTATATAAGTGTATTATATTGTGTAAAAACTCTTATACTGCCATACTGTCAATTTATGAAATATGTATCTGTCAGTCCATGGACCTACTACGCGTATCCTAAGTGTTTGAACCTACTTCAATGAGTGGTCTATTTCATTCGATATATTACACAAAGCTGTTACTGGTATTGCCCAAAATTAACAACAAGAAAATATTTTTGTTTTATACGTCATGTTTATATTTCTTCACATTTCAAATTTTGATTGTCTTTTAAAAATATTATGACCACTCTTGCGAGTACTGGGTTGCACTTCATACAGAAGTTCGTACATGGACTGGTTGGCATCTCATTTACTGTAGTTATAATCATTTCAAGTTCATTTATATGGAATTCTGAGGCTCTGAATGATGCGTATATTATGGTTGAATGAAGCTAGTTGTAAGTAAGTAATGCACACGTGATTTGTACTTTTTATTTTATTATTAAACTATTATTAACATGTATCGACTTCCTTTTATTCATTCCAAAGTCAGATGGGATAGTCAAATATGAAACGGATGAGGTTCGAAGTACAAAAGTGTAAAATGTGTTAATTTACAAGATATGTCATGTCATAATATTAATTTGAGCAGAATCGGACACTTTGAAGAGGAATATTTTCCTTTTGTGAAATTCGCAATAATGCAGTGCACTCCTTATATGGGAAACCTACTTGCTTAAGAGTGAAGTATTCTCGGAATTCTTAATCATTCTTAACAGAAAGCAAATGCACCAACGAGTCCGCAAGTAAAACATAGTTTAAGTTTGTCGAATCCTCCGCAATTCATAAATATTTGTTTCTATTTATCTTCGCTTCGAACCAAAATTCTGTAGTTTCGGCCACAATTTTTAGGTCCATACTTGACATGGGTCGCATGATCATCACATGCACTGTTAGAATTTGTACAATAACCCTTTGTGAATTTAAACTGTGTAAATTGGCACCGCACCTTTCCTTTATTAATGATCGTGCACGCGTGCACATTGGTGAGAAAGACGAGTAATCTACAAAGACCAAAGAAATCTGCAGGAAAATTACCAAATGCAAAGAAATCTTGCTTGGTAGGAAGGTTAAGAGTACATACTGTGTCTCATGACCTGCGAAAGGAAACTGCACGACTAGATCAATTACAAGCATACAAAAGATATGTTCATGTTATTGTAGGATTCAATTTCTGCAAACGTTCCCCGAATTTTATTAAATGAAGCTTTAAACCAAAAATACATGTACTATGACTGATATATAACACGTTGAATTATTGTGCAAGACTTGCAGACGGGCAATGAAACACAGACACAATGCATAATCGAAACTCGCGATACACAGCCTGAGAGTGTACATTTACATCAATTTTCCAGACAAATTCCCAGACCACAGTCAGACATTGAGATAATAGTCTTCAAGAAAAAAGTATAAGTTAGAAATGAAAAAAGTGACTTTAAAAGAATTTCGTGATATTGTATTTCTGTGCTATTTTTCTGAAAACAATATTCTGTAAATCTAATGTCGGGTTATGTATATACATGAAGTGCTGCTAAAGACAGATCAGAAACAAAGCTGCTTTGTCTTGGAAACATTTGAGAAAAGATGACTTAAGGACGAATTTTTCAACACCCAATCTTGGAAATTTGAAAATATCAGTTTGGCATCGTGTTCATTTATTGTATATGTAAACAATCCACTTGTACCTGCAAGGACAGATAAAATATATATTCCCTTGGTCGATGTACTTCGAAACGCCGACGTTATTATGATTTCGTTTTAAAATATTTTGTATTTTAAAGACATTTAGTTGTCATTATCCAAGGAAAATAGATATAATTGTTTGAACAACAGATCGAGATCACTGTCACTGTCATCCTTAAATAGAGCCTGTCGTTTTTGTCTGAAATGCTCTTTAAATCGTGTCTTGTCTTGTTTTCAAATTAAAGAGCTTCAAGTCAAGATTTGATAAGAGGAATTAGAGATTACGCATGATAAATTGTGTGTCACTCGAAAAGAATAGACCGAACGACTGCCGTATTTTAAACTTGTCTCCGGTAACTCCACTAATTGGATATTTACCCTAATCTCAGCTTAAATCTGACTCACTTTTCTCTTTTCATTGTACGGTACCTAAAGATAACCCATTTACTTATTTGTGAAATAAGGTATGCAAACTGAAAAAATGTGATGCAAATAGTATGTATTTGTGAGTGATTAGTGTGTATAAAACATACGATCAACATCAGCACAACCGCCTTCCTGTGTGTTGGAAACAAAATAAAATCAACTTTAGAAATGATCAAAATTAAAAAAAATTATGTATCTAAACATCAAGGCAGATGTAAGATTGAACCACCAAAGTCGACTATACATGCATGAAAAGTGACTTCTAAACATTGACTGAATACAGACTGTTACAAAATGTCCAGTCACACTAGCATAGATCAATTAAGAAGAATTAAAAGACAAGATGAATTGTTGTCTATTGTTTTCCTCGGGAGTCACGTGTGCATTTGGTCAATTTCAGATGGTCTGCCAAGAAAAAGTTTTCACAAATTTCCGCGAAAGTGATGAGCAGAAAATTGTAAACAGAAGTCCAGACACAATGAGATGTGGTTTTCTGATATATCTTTGTCGCTGTAGACTAAGGTCCAAAAGAATTAAATTTCTATTTCTATTTAAAAGTTGTTTTAACCCTAAAAAAGTAACCATCGTAACCTTAGCCAGCACACAATGGTTAACAGATATTCTGATAGAACCACCTTCCTGTTTCGGATATTAAGTCCAATTGATCACCACGCAAGTAGATCTCTTAGTTTCCTTTAATTTTGGAACAATGGTATTCTGTGTTGAATCAGCAGCACGGTGTGAAATTCTTTTGTTCTGAAACGTTCTCAGATTAATGGAATTTTCAAAGCTGCACAGGTGTATGAATGTCCCGCTTTATGATGATAACATTTACCATGACTGTCCCTATTGGTTGTTATTGGTGTTGTTGTTGTTGTTGTTGTTGTTGTTGTTGTTGTTGTTGTTTTAGATTGCCTTTTGCTCTTAATAACGTCAAGCAAATGACACAACGAAAAATAAGTATGTAAAGATTTTAGGGGAAAAGAAATCAACAAAAAACGCAGGTTAATATGTTTGTTGTAGGTGGTCTAAGCTCACCTGAACATCAACAAAGACGATCAACTACAACAGACTGAAAGACAAGATAATAAAGGGGTTTCTGTGCCAATTGGCAGTGACAGGCGATTAACCCTTCCCTATAATAACATTAGTCAGGTGTATTACAAGTGGGGTTAACGGCTTCAAAGTCCTTCAAAGTTGTTTTCCTTTGTTGATAATCTTTGTCCACTGAGTACAGAGTTAGGTGTACATGCTTGTGTGTGTTGAATTTAATGTCTTTTTCGGCTGGTGTGTCATTATGGATTTTTGGTAATTTATCTAATACAATGAATTTGGATAAAACTTAAGATTCAAAATTCACTGTTCACTGCACAGTTCCTGAATTTCCTAGCGATTTGAACCGTTTCAGAACAAAAGATTTAGTGTGCATAAAAGCACAGTGTGATATTTTATAGCTTCGACCCTGATACCATTTTTATCCTCTCCCTTTTTGCAAAAAATACAAATTGTAAATAAACAGTGTACAGGTTACACGTAACACACTACTTTCAAGGTAATCTTATAATTTCTGACAACCGAAGTTATCTAATTTCATCAAATGCTTAAGAGATACGTCTTTTGGGATTTCCACCGAGGATTTTAAAATAATTCTTGCAATTGTGATGACATCTGCAAGCTAGATGTTATCATAATACCCTGAAATCAGTCGCTTTCTCTATTTTTAAGCAAGGATCATTCATGGGAAATTTTGAAAGGTGTATAAATTTTAATGTCAGGTTACCCCCTACAGAGAACTTACGCTTTATTAAGTTAAAATGTAATTCAGGTAACCTATATTTAATGTGATCAATATACCACAATTTCTTTTGTGGCCGTTGTACCATGTAAAGATCTAGTTTCGTATACAATTAAATGCCACATTTAGTATTTTCGGTCAAACTCCAATGAGATTTTACTTATTGTGTGATCTCTTGGAACTAGATTGTAGTTTATCTGCAGGAAATACCGCTTTGATAAACATAAGTTTATTTACACACAGTGTCTCGTTATCAAGTCAAATACAAAAGTTAATCTTAAGTAGGCATCCGAAATCTATCTGCATATGTTTGATAACAAAAAGACACCGAAATGTAATGTCTACATATCTGTAGAGCTTCACTTCATTCATTACCTGTCATGATCCAAATATGATATGTTCATCATCTTATATCCTGATGATTTTTATTGAGACGTTATTTTCATGAAAATTCGAATGAAACAAGGTTGTCAAAAATGTCATATAAAACGAGGTACATCACAAAATGGTTGTCTGTGGCATATAGAAACTTCTACTGTATCCAATTGCGCAACATAGTAGGCGATATTGAGCAGTGGCAGCTAATGTAGAAACGCTAATGTAGAAACAATTGAAAACAAAGGAATTTTATGCTAAGCTTATGACAAAGTATTTCACATTGCGAACAATAGAATTTTCGGTGGCTTCTTCACGCGAACAATAGCGCAACGTGTATTTCTATTGTTTCCAAAAATGAAGAGCAATGAGAGAACATTCTTATGTTCTCCATTTTGTTCTGTACGTTTTCAAATTGATAGGAATTTCAGGGGCTGATTCTATTCTTTGGTAATTTTTGGTAAATGATGTTGACGAATCTACTATTATTTCAGAGAATTTCCTTCGTTGCTGTGAGGACTTCAACCAGTTCGTGTTCAGGTCATAATCATTATGCCTTAGTTTGCATAAATTTCACATAAATTGGATCAAACACTCCTAATACAGAAACTGTTAATCAGAAATGCTGGAGTCCTAATTCCGGGGAAGCAGAAAAATTGATAATGTCGGAGAATTTTATTTCAAGAAGCTCCTCAGGTTTATCTATATTGGCACCAAATTAAACACGAGGACATTTTGAGTGTGTTTACTGTCTGAATTGTATTTGGATTTGATACATGCGGAGATCCATACAACCTGGAAATGTCTACAGACCCGAGCTATTTACCCAATCATACTTGAAACCCTCTCGAAAGTCATGACTTTTGACTTTTTGGCACATTTTCTTCGGAGGCTACTTTAGGGCAAGCTTATCTAAAGTGTTTACATATCTGTAATCCAGTAACTTTGATTCTTATGCCGTTGGCTTGAGCAATAATGCTAATGTCTAAATGAGTTCACCGTCATGCCAAAAGGTGCACCGAATTGAAACTGGGTCGGTCCGTTGTACGATTTGTTCATTATTTTGAGGACAACAGGTGCTTTTGTCAATTCGAGCGAATTGGAATTCAATTGTCTCGAAATTGAAACTATTTCAGTAGCTGCCTATGATTTCGAATTGGAATTACGAACACTACAGAGGATGAAATGTCTAGTTAAGGCTCTTCATTTTGAGAACAATAATCGTTTTTGTCTGAGCCAAACACACAGCATGAGATTCTATTAAGGCAAAATGAAATCCATTTGGGGAGCTGAAACAAAAGCAGTTCAAGAAATGAATATAAATTTCAGGTTTCGTAACAAAGGAATTCGATGCTATACTATTGACGAGAGTAAAAATGGAAACAGAGTAATTTTCTATTGTTTCACTTAGTGAGATCAACGTAATTTGTCTAGTATTCATATAGCAAGATTTTCGCACACATCGTACAAAAGGACTGTTTTCCAGCACTTTTTCTCATGGTTCTGCCGAAAACAAAAAGAGTTCTCCTCACTCGTCTACAATGTTTTCTAACATCTTAACCTCTGCCAGGTATTTTTCTTGTTGTTCATCAACATAAGATGTTAAATTTCCGGCAATCAGTTCATTGTACTGGTACGAAACCCGTAGAAATATTTAATTACTTCACATTTATCAGCGGTCGATTAGGGTGAGCCTTCGTCTCTAAATCAGAAGGCTCTGGTTTCAAGTCCCTCACAGTGCCTATTGTGAGAAGTATGGCAGGGGCAGGCTGCCTGCTAACACCCATGTACAATGTACCGGGTTTCTACGTTATTTAGCCCACCCGTTTATAAGCCCATGGGCTTATAAGTGTGAAATGTTATACACCTTTAAGCCCATGGGATAAAAAATTAAATTCTTTGAGTAATAATGAGAAGCATGTTTGTTACATGTCAAACAAGCAAATGAATATGCCAATATGTGACATTCACCTGGACAGGCTCCACTATTTAGTCATAATCAAGAGGAAAAGTGAGGAAAGAACTTGATTTTCAAGATTAAGTTTTATTTCATAATAACTTTTCCATTGTTAATATAACTAGATGGAACCCATCGGTACCTGACGGGAGTACAAAGAGAGACAGATTATTATATTACTATATTACTATTATATTATATCAGTAATATATTACACAAAGAGAGACAGAATATAGATCAAATGATCCACACAGTGAAACCATTGCTCCTCATCTGCCACATTCAGACAGTGCAGCTCACCCAGTTGTGAGCTGTGTGTGCAGCAAAAATAGGTGGGGTGGATTGTCAGGATGTGGCAGATGAGCTTTTGGCATATTGTAAATAATGGTCCTTTGGACCTTGGACATG
>JBCAUI010492171.1:0-13555 GCA_038406195.1 Haplosyllis anthogorgicola
ATCAGTATAAAACAGCGTCCGCACGCGCTGCATCTTCAGAAGGAATTAAGACGTTGAAGGGTGCACATCTATATCACATTTCTAGTTGCCTCAGTTATAGGTTAATACTTCAACAGTGTGTACAATCATCAGTATGGGTAATAAAGAGTTCCAGCAGACATATCACCATATCACTGTCTTGCTTTAGTTACTTGCTTAGTGCCGTAACACTAGCGTCCGCCGTGTGACGATTCCGAAAGAAATACGGGACGAACCGAGTCTGACAAGAGGAAAGAAGGAAATTAATTAAAGAAGTACAAAACATGTATTTGAATACAACAGTAGGAAACATCAAACATCGAAGAAAGCGATGATTTAAAAAAACTGAAGTTGGCCATACTGCATCCTTTTATCAAATCTCACTGTATACACAGACGGTATATACCGTCTGTGCTATATACCAGTTCCAGATCGTGGCCATAGTCGTCGTATCGAATACAATATCCAACCACGTTGTGTAAGATTTTTCATTTGGGCCAATTATTTTCATTTGGTGGATTACGTCTGGTGTCGTAATGTTTCATTGGAACGTAAAGCACTGCTGCGCCACTCAAATCGGAACGGCAAAATGCCGATGCCAGTGCCTGAATCTAAAGACCGCAAAGGAATGTTTCTGCAGACTTCAGCGACAGAGCTAAATCATATATTTGGAAATATAAATAAAATTTTAAAAAATCACTTTGTGTGTCGATAAAATATGATTCGATGAATAAAAACGTGATCCCATGCTACACCTGCATCACATATTGTACTTTTGCTGAATACTAAGTGCTGTGTATAAATAACTCGCCTTTGTGTACAAAAGTACAATGCTTAGATAATAATATAATGAGCCGCAGTATCAATCAAAGCAACTGTTAATCGGAAGTCAAATGAGAGCAATCCATTTAGGAATCTGCGGGTTTAAATAGCCGTATTCATTATGGAGCTGTACACTTGTCTACAAAGAGTAATTATCTCCGGTGTTAATGCGTATCAACAGTGCATGTAAACGTTGAACGACATGCATTACAATGGTCATCGTTTACGTGTAATTTATATTTAAAATGTCAACCTCTAATCTTGTCCGCAGTCGAAGTCACCGGGACAATTTTTTGTGTATTGAATGATTGCCCAGAACTAATATGATAACTCAAGTACTGTAGTTACATTAGCAAACTCTCACGGGAAAACAGTTACTTTGTGTAGCTTATCGTTATCCGTCACACCGATTCCACCATTGTAACGTTTTAGATTGTCCAACACATAAATGTTTACAACCGTCAATTGTTCAAGCAACTTCAAGTTCATTAAGACTATCTTGTGTTACCTAATTTCCACACCAATCAGTTGAAGAAGGTAATGGTCTTCAACGTCAGCCAATTCGTTTTGGAATTATTAAAGAAGAATGTATTCCACACTGCACGATATTTACATTTAATTGAAATCGTATCTGACTGAGTGGCTATTTTCGGTGCTCTTTTTCTTCAATAAATCACAACCGTGATTGTGACCAATATCAACACAATAAATCACCCGACATTGATGTGGGTAATATTTCTTTGACTCAAGGTTTCAACTTCGAATCTGCAGATGAGGAAGATACATGGTTTGGGGCAGAGATTGATTAATTGTTTGCAGCAAAACCCCAAAAGGATCGATACTGAAGCAGCATTGCTTGACAGGTTCGCGTACTCATGCATTTCCTTCATGGTACATTGTTCACCAGGTGATAATAAATTATTGAGTACCGGTCTAATCAGATTTTTTAAAGTAAGTGACCCAATCACTAAGCAATTGATCACGTACTAAAAACTGCTGTTGGAAACTAAATTTAGAACCTAATTGTGACCCATAGGGCGTACCTATTTTCCCAGTTTGGCAGCCATATTTGTGTTATTTCAAAGATTACATCAGGAGATTTGATTGTAGACACTTTATCTGATTCCATGTGATATTGTGACTGAAATCATCGTAGTCTTTTGATAATGCCAAATAAGCTCAGGTCCATCTGAACCAATTTTTTATTCAATACATGGAATAATATACCACATGGGGTTTTTTTCCAGAAGCATAAGAGAATTCAATAAGAAGTGAACTTTCAAGCCATTGCGTATATTCAAACCTACGTGCTTGGTTTTCACTGCACTTTTAAATATGAAATTTACTTTATTTTTCCTGTCTCCTCAAACGGCCATTCATTACCCTGCCGTAACAAAGATTAATACCTGTCGCGGTGAA
Source organism: Haplosyllis anthogorgicola (assembly GCA_038406195.1). Lineage (NCBI taxonomy): Eukaryota > Metazoa > Annelida > Polychaeta > Phyllodocida > Syllidae > Haplosyllis > Haplosyllis anthogorgicola. The sequence continues at coordinate 2,260 of JBCAUI010492171.1, forward strand.
AACTGGTTCAGAAGAAGAAAAACGAGGTTAATGACTTGCCCGTAATATGTAGCTTTCAGCTTCAAGGACTAAATATATATGTGCACGACCCTTATATCTATAAATCATAAAAGGTGGAAAGAGATACTCTCAGGCCAGATTTAAAAAAAATAGAGTTTGCTTTTTGGGGTCTTCAAAGTAGAGATACAACGAAGTTGCTCCAGATAGTCAATTGCAATGAAATCGCATTTACAGCTTTTGATTACAGATGCATTGCCAAGAAGCTTTCAATCCACGGAAAGTATTTACCTTCTGCTGTACTGGGAATCTGTCCTGCAGGGATTGAGACGTGATGGATACAAAGATGACGCACGACAATTATCCACCGAACGACAGAAATCATCTTTAGTAACATTGTGTGAATTATACAGAGATATCAAATTATGAAAACGTTATATTTCTTTTTCAGGAAACGTGTACTGTAACGCTACGTGGGATGGATGGGGATGCTGGAATTACACACAAGCTGGCAAGCGAGCGTATATCAACTGTCCAAGCTTCATAGATGGATTTGACCCGAAGCGTAAGTTGTCATTGCTCTTTGAAGTCCGTTTTTAACTGCAGGAAGCTGTTATTTGCGTGTTGCCAGCTTCATTGTGTTGTCTTTCTTTGGTATATAAAGACTGGACATCCAATTAAGGAAATGAGCAAATAAATGTAAACTGAGAAGACTTGTGGAAACTACAAATTAATACGGAGAAATCGCATTGCAGTCCGTGTACATTGTTTCGATGTTAACATGCATTTAATCCAGGACACGTTTAGTCTGGCCTTGAAACAATAATAACCGGATAATAACTTCTGGCAACAAATGCTTAAATTAACGGCCCTTTCACCTATTCGAACGAATAAATCCTGTATGATCAAGGACATAAGTAACTCAACACTGGCAAACTGAGTTAAATCAAAGTGAAATCTAATTATTCGAAACGACCTTGACCCACTTCTACCAATATAAAACACTTTGTACGGGCAATCATAATGGGGGATATACAGTGGATATATTTCATTTTGTAATCTACCGCAAGGACATAAACAAGTAAATATTGACCAATTACGGAAACAAGTGATTGACTGCATAACTGATAATGAGACAATTAAATGTTAGACTTAAAAATAAATATGCGCTGGGAAATACACAGGGATATAGCGCTAATCCGAATGCAATAAAAAGAACTGCCAGCCCACATCATTCTTGACAATCAGCATTTGGTTTCCGTGCACATCGACATGTTATGGAAATTGTTATTCCCTCGTGATGGATGGTACAAGAAACAGGTTGCCATATTGAGCCAATTGAGTACTCATAATTGATAACCTGCATCGTGCGATGTGCGTCACTTCGTTCCAGATCACTTGGAGATGTTCACGCACAATATTTGAACAGGTTCTCTCGTTTAGCTTTATTAAATAGAAGGTAAACGTCCTCTGCTCTTCAGGTCCCATTTGAATTATTTTATGTTTATGAGTGGAATGGAGAGGCGAGATGCAATAAACACCCCTATTTGTTCCTCCTGTCAAACTTTTGGCACAGTCATTTCAGGGATTCCCTTTAGCTTTCAAAAGGATGGTCTGTCCGGACTAGTACATTTCAATTTTCACTCGTCCGGATCCAATTCAACTGGTCCGAGTGGCAAGTGTTTTCAGAATTCCTCCCTCAATTTTTTTTTCATGATGGAATTCCAAAAATTATTTATAAGTCAATCCGGACTAGTGAGACATGTAATTGACTAGCCCGTAGCCAAAATCAGGTAGTCGCCGACTAAAGGACTACCGCTAAGGTAATCCCTGCATGATTTGCAAATTGGTAGCCTTTAACAATTTACATAGATCTGCTACCTGTGTATATAATTTACAGCAAATGTGCATTATATCTAATTAAAACCTGATTCAATTTATTATAAATTTTAACACATATTATAAAATTCTACAGTGTACATTCCATTAAACAAATAGACCATAATGTGAGCATGATAATACTTTGGTATTACGTAAAAGGTGATGTGGGCTCTATGGAGTTTTACCCATGGCTGCTTGGCTCTTTTAGGACGAAAAGAAACCGTTACAGTATTGAGGTTAATATCTCGAGAGAGTGCTTATCCATTTGCTCAACTTAACACTCTAGCATATTAATAATAAAAAAGTAAAAGAAAAAAGTGTAGCCGTAACAAAGAGTGAAGGGTTACAAAACCTTCGTGCATGCGACAAATAAGTAATAGTCATATTTCTAAGAAACAGATTAATTCATAGCAACCAGAAACATATGGAAAGGTTTCTCGAATGCATTGCCCTAGGGTCGTAACTTTGTAACTTTCGTAACTTTCGTAACTTTGTGATTGCCTTATGTAGACACAAGATGTGTTAGAGCCTACTTCAGGGCTGACTCTTGCATGACAAGGCCTTTTAACCTCAGGCAATCTTATATGTATTTGATTTACCCCATAGAGTGTCACACTTGTCACACATAAGGAACGGAGCAGCTTACATCTACCTGCAGCTTTATTTAACTGTCTTGTCTCTTTTCTTGGCATTTTTTACTGTCGTTGTACAGGGAACAGGTATTCCATATATCCCCGCTGCCATTTACCTGCCATTCGCGATGTTCAATCATAAAAACGTATTTTCTCAAACCTTATGTAATCAAATCAGTGCGATTCAATTTTACGAATGAGGTTAATGGAAGCCATTTATAGCCATAAAATAATTGTATTTCAATTCCTTTTTTGGAACTTACTATTCGTACATTTTGAAAATGACGACATGATTTGAAGAAAAGTAGGGATAGGCGACCCTGTGTCGCCCATTTCCCAAATCTTGTCAAATCCTTTTACTCGCTGGAGCTTTTATTTCTATTAGACTAACTACGTTAGGTACAGACCTACTAGCTGTCAGTTAGGGAAAGCATTCGGTCTCCTTAGTTTTCAGATGGACATCAGTCCAATTGAAGTTAGGTTTGTCCATCTACTTTTTTGCGTTGTTAAGAAAGTTGCCGTGTGTGACATTTAGATCATGACGGGCGTATGATCAAATCTGTGTCGTTTACACAATTTTTCTCTATGGAGAAGTTAAGATTTTATGGACACTGACAGGATTTATGTGGGTTGTGCTTAATGATGTCCAGGCAAAATCTGTGCATACATTTACATTAAACTGTGACACCTATATTAGCACTATGTGCAAGTCCCACATCTCGTCACGAAATATATTATCAAGAGACAGAGTGCACTCGAGTTTTTACGTAAAAGGACATGAGTGATGTGCATTGTTGTCGAGTGACACACATTGCCTGACACATGTATTGATGAGATTAACCTGCACTTTTTGTCACATTTGCAAAAAATAATACCGACATGGACAAATTGGAAATTACTGTACTCAAATATATTGAATAATCATTGCTTCTCTTACCATAAGCCCGTCAGCTTAATTAAAGGTACTGTGTTCCTGCTGACATAAGACGTGGAACAGAATTTTAAATGCAACATTAAATTTTTTTTAAAAATTCAATGGTGATTTTTATGTACAGTAGTACTCCTTTTGAACGGTCACCCTTTTGAAAGGCCACGCCACTTGACGGTTAATTTGTATTGCAAAATTTCATGGTCGCACAAGAGGAATCTTTCTTGTATCTTTAATGTGGTATCTATATTTGTTATGTATAAACTGTAGCGGCAAAAATTAATTATCTCGCTTATATTGTTGTTTCAGTGCGCGCGCACAAAGACTGCACACCAGAAGGCACTTGGTGGCGCCACTATGTAACAAACAAGACGTGGTCTAACTACACAACGTGTGTCAACACAGAAGACTTACAAGTATGTATCAGATATTTTAAATTAAATACGGTTGTTTCACTATTTTTATGTTTCTGATTGAGTTGTAAGCGGGTTTACCACAGACTGAACTTGTATGTAACATGATCAAGTGTCGCTTCTATTCTTCTGTCCAAGAACAGGCGAGTTGCTTGTATTAACAGTATTTTATAAATGGCCCCAAGGTTCAGTTTCTGTGGTGTTTGGTAATTCATGATTGTTTGCCTCAGCCTATGTGTACTAAGCAGTCGTAACGCTGAATAATTACGATATAAGGAACGACGCAATATAAAGATATCAAGCATTTGAGTGGATGAGAGTCCGGATGACTGTATCGACCGGCAGGTCGAGGACTTTTGACTGGTGGCTTACAGTATAAGTCACAGGTCAACAGTTTGCCCTTGCCTGTACAATTACCATATGCAAATCATTGCAACTCAAGCTCCATTGTCCAGCTGTAAGAAACGACAAGCTGCACATGGCATTATCTAATAACGATCTTTGTTGTTGTTTATTGCAGATGCACACGACAGTCATTCACATTTTTATAGCCGGTTATACTGTGTCCATAGTCGCATTGTTAATATCACTCTTCATCTTTTTCTACTTCAGGTAACATTCATCCATTTCATATTTCTCTCAAGTGTTTTCCTTTCATTGATTTGCACTTGAACGTAATCCCTAAAGAAAATAACACGATGACATCGTTGAATGTGTAGAATTTTATTATTACGCGGTTTTTTTTCTAAACCAAAATCGCAAGTAAATTTCTCCTTTACCAAAGAATTCATCGAAAATATGTGCCTATTTCAAATTAAAATCTGTAAAAAAGTTTTTTTGTTAATGCTCTTTCCACTGCCTACAATGAACAAAACTAAATGCTTACAATGCAATGCGTATTTTGTAAACTGTCCCAGACCTGGATTTCATACGGCTGATATCTGGCGACTTTGATTCTGTGCAAAGCCTATTATCACCTTGAAACATAAGGGGTGACAAGCACGGTTTTTTGTTCTGTTTTTGACATGTATGTTGTTAATAAAGTAGGAGTACGTTTCAAATGTAACCAAGGAAGAAGTGTCGTTCATTGCACTGAATCTTTTGACGTGTACAACGAATTACGTCACGTTTACATAAATCCTGTGCGTGACGGATTCAGAACGTAAGAGCCTTGGGCACTTTGCCTTCTTCAACGACCAGTTAACGTCCTGCTGCCCCTCCCAGGTATCTGGATCCGCCACTACAATGTGACCTGAAATTGGGTTACATGGGATGTGTGACAACAAAAGGCGAACGATGGCCAAACTTGTGGTTCGGCACGGAACGTCCTAAGTGGCATAAATTAGCACTCAAGACGAGCGGATAACCTGGTTAACCCGGGTGACAGTGGGAGAAAATTGATTCGGGCCGATGTGATGCTAATGCCATTACAAAGAATCGATAGAAACTTTCATGTAGCTTACGTGTTATCGGCGACACCCAGGTGTGTGTGTGGAGCAACATTCCTTCACAGTGTTTTACCAAAATGCCGACCTGTCTTATCTCGCAACATTATAGGAGTAGACACCGAGTGGCCTTTTGCTACCCAAGTATCTCAGGTGTTAACTCCTTCCACGGACCTTTTTCTAAAATTAACTCTCTCGTGTTGCGGAGGAAAGTATCTTGAAAGAGGAAGCTTCCTCCGTACGTGTTGCCATTTACAGCGAGAAAGTGCTTTTGCCTGCAGCCATAACGAACAGATAAAAAGGAAATAAAGCAACTTGAAACCATTGTTATCGACGCCTTTTCGCTCAACAAGAAATTACATTTATGAAATTACAAGACATAAACGTCAAAGGCCTTACAACTTTTTCTTCAAAAGCTAACAATTCTCCTATTCAAACACTAGATGTGTTATCTTGAATAGACCCATTTGCTTCGAACTTTGATGTAATGTTTCGCTTTGTACATATATAGTTATGTACACTATTGTCGAGCGAAGAAATGTTAAAAAGGTTCCACACAGCTACAGCACGTCGTGGAAGATTTTTTAGACTCCTCGGAGAGAAATTATCGTGTCATTGTGCGAGTGACATTAATCCATCGCGTGTTCTATAGTTAGCACACATGTAATGTAAGAGGTCTCACCCAATCCAGAGATGCTCCTGGGTGCGATCACAAGTCGGCATGGATAAGTAGACACAGTGCAACACTACCTAATTTCATACATCTCAGTAAGTCCTCGTCCCTTTTAGGGCTGTTCAAGCCTGACTTCCTGGAGACAGTATCGCATCGTCCAGACTGAAACGGTAAATTTACACAGGGTTGAAATTGGGCAAAGATTTCTCAGTAGCAAATTCTACTCATTTAATTAAATGGGAGTGCGGTGGCATAAAGATCGTCGAACTCATCCATTATCATGTGTTGTGTAACTTTAAGGTATATTTTAGAAGCACACTTTTCTAAAACTGTACAATTAACTTATTTATCTCATCTCTTCATTTTCTGGTCATGGCCACTTTTCATCTCGCCATCAGAGTGCAATCTAAGTGAATAATTGCATCTTTTTACGTTTTTTTTTCACCAAAACAAAAAAAAAATTATCTGAAATATTTCACTCCGAAATATACCAACATACAGAATGTTTTCCCGGAATTCCTCGTTTGGTAACTCCCAGGGCCTTTCTTTTTTGTAATACCCTCACCCCAGTATCCGTAGACATTCTTATTTTTAATGTTACCTTTGTTTAATTTCTTTCAGACAGCTTCAGTGTGATCGTGTAACCATACATAAAAACTTGTTCATATCATACATACTCAATGGTTTTGTGTGGATTTTCTACTACACCCTCGCTGCTCTCAACGGTGATGTACTTATGACAAATCCTGTAAGTAACTTACTCAACAGTCTTGCAGTTGTTGGACACTGCCCAGTCGTGTTAAATTAAAGGACTGCTTGGGTTGTGGCATTGGTAAATGTAAAAAAGCGTAAAAGTGGCCATGCTTACAGTGTTTCTTGGACATTCCACTACATATTGTAATCAAATCATGCCAACGTGTACCGCATTCCTTCTAATTATGGCACCGGGTACCAAGACCAATTTTTGAGGGTGCCTAAATTTAAAAATCTAGAAATACCAAATTTGAGTGGCACCTTCATCTGTTTTCACTTCGTTTTGCCAACTTATGTACCTTTATTTAATGTGTATCAACACTTAAAACAAGTTCCATTAAGGACAAATTCATATTTTATGAATAGCGCCAAAGATTCATTTAATTATCTTCATTTCAAAAACAGGGGGTGCCATATTTAGAGGGGATACGGTATTGAGATAAACTTGTCACATTAAGGATCCGAAAGGTTTGTTTTTGGGTGAAAACTGTGTACTATTGTAACCAGCTGTGCATTATCATGAAAGATTTACAGATCATCCTCCATTAGAATCATACATGTATAGAATACAACGAAGGAATTTGAACAAATGTGAACAAACCTTTTGTGTCCTTAATGTGGCAAACCTGATGACACGGTACAAAGGGATCTCGCATTACAGTGATAACCAACTCTTTTCTATTGTTCAGTGAAAACGGACTTGATGTTTGTAAACTTATTGTACCTATTACGTGTATTTCTAAATTATGTGAGAAAAAATGGCTGTTGGCAAATACTTGAAGCGTGTGCAAAAAACTCAATATAAGTGTGTGTACAAAAGAACTGTCTGTTTGAAAACAGCTAAAATTTCATTCACATCGCACCTGTGAAAAAAAAGATTGAATTGAAAGCCAAGACGCAAATTAAAGATCCAATAAATTTTTACCGCACTTAAACCCGAGTCAGTTGAACTTAAAAGATGTGATCTAGAGACTTTTTAGCTACAGGTGCCTCCAAATGCTCAGTTACATTGTTTCTTTGTTATTGCAGATCTGGTGCCAAGCTCTGCATGTTGTTACTCAGTACTTTGTGGCGTGTAATTTCTTCTGGATGTTCTGTGAAGGTTTCTATCTGCACACGGTCATCGTCGTGGCCTTCATACAGGGCAAAAAGCTGCTCATCAGCTGCTGTGTTATTGGATGGTGTAAGTATCTGTGGTCTCTTCACGTTATTAGCAGCAGTGCCAGACCGAATGACATTCAGCCTCTTATTTGGTGAATAAACATTTCAGAGAAGATTGCACCAAGATCTTTATTTTTATTGGACTTCTTGAAAGATGTCGCGTAAACCCTTAAGACTAAAAGCGAAATTGTGTACTTTTAGTCTAAAACAAAATCAATGGGAACTTTATCGCTTCAAAGACGAAATTTCCATGCGAAGTGTCGGTTTCCAAGCTTCATTGGCCAAGGCATGCTGCCATGAAGTGTTTGTAACTTTAATTTCACAAAATAAACGATGTGATAACTTTTTTTCACGTTCAGTCGATCGTAGCTTCATTGTACTGTGCGTGAAGAAGGCACTGTAAAATTCATATCTACTTGTGAAAAAACATCTTCAGATATATTCATATTTCATGAGTATTGTTCAGTTCGAAAGAAATGTAATTTGGGAATCCCAACAGTGAAGATCGCGTCGGAAATTGTTATGACCGACTGGTCCACCTGCCTCTGTTTATCTACAAGCAAATTGACCCGACGCTCTCCCTTACCAAATTTGATAAACTTAAAGTGACTGTGGCATTGAGGATGTCATTCAATACCGTACTTATATGTGGCAGGCATAGGAATTGTCCCCCAGATGTGTTCTGCTTCTTCTTAATGCAATTTGCCAAACAAAACCCCCATCATTTATAAATGGCTAGAGAACTTTCCTCATGTCAAATGTTATGAAATCTAATATGACGATCATGACATTGCAAATGGAATGAGAAAATATCTCATTTTTAACCGCTTTAGAACCGGGCTCCACCGAGCAGCGTTTTATCGTTGCGTTTTTTACACGGTTTTTCGTTGCGTTTTTCAGGCTACACTGGAGACGATAATTCGCATGTTTTTAAGGTCACATTACCTTTGTGTGGCTGATGATGGTGACTCACATTTTCATCTTTGAAATTTGAGCACTAAATTAAATTATGAATGAAGTCTGACACATGTCTGACACACACACTTTATTTTGTAGTACTTTGACAGTGATGACAAAGAGAGTTTTGCAGAAGAAGCCAGTTTTATTATGCAATTTTAATGTAATGTAATTTTAATGTAAACACTGCAGTTGAAACAATGAAAAACTCATTGCAATGCAAAAAAAACCACACGAAAAAATCGAACTAGGTTCGATCCCTCAAAAAATGCCAAGCGAAAACGCATATCGCCGCGATAAAAGACATTTGGTGGAGCCCACATCATTGGAAATACACAGTGCCATGATTTTCGCAGCGATAAAACGCGTTTGGTGGAGCCCGGGCATTAGTTTATCGTAGGCAAATGTTGTCGTGTTCCAGGTCTAAGGACAAAGTAACGACAACCTGCAATTACAGGGGTTTCTGTTCTGCGCGTCTATCGTATTCTTGTAAAAAAAATGTCCTTTTGGACACAGCAACTAGATTATCACCAACCACAATGCTGCCCACTTAACTTTAACCTAGAGGGGAACTTTAAAAAAGTTCGGGATAAACTGACGGCCGAGTTATCCTATCAGTTTTGAATAAAAAATGTACAAAGAGGATATTTCAGAAGGTTAAAGTTTATAAAGCCAATGCGAGAGTTATCCGTGTTCGAGTTAAGTGGGATGCACTGTACCTAATGGTAATAAATTAAATCACTGTTTAGTCCTATTTTAAGATGTATGTTCTCTAAGGGCGGCATGATAGTAATGTTGAAGTGAAGTCAACTTTTGTTTTTGATATAAATTGCCACAGCATCCACGCACACTTAAACTTTATTCCTATTTCAGGCTTTCCTATTGTAACGGTGGTAATTTACACTGCAATACGAGCTAGTAATCCTGATGAATCTCGAAAGTAAGTCAACCCACATTTATTACGCTTTGTGTTTGTGTCACTAGATTTGTTACATTAAGGAACATAAATGTTTTATTGTCACGAAACAAATTTTTTTTATTATGTATGATAATTTGAATACCGAATATAATTTATAAATGTCCTGTAGTCAAATTCATCATTGTCACCAATAACGTTTGGATATTTCAGATGTTGGTTAGACGAAAGTGATCTTCAGTGGATTGTGTTCGGCCCAATTGTAATTACCATAGCTGTAAGTTCTGCGTCCATTCAAACGAACAATCATTTATTGCAAAATTGTTTTTATTTCCTGCAGTATTTGGCTAAATGAAAATTGGAATTAACTACTAGAGGTGTCAAGGTTAACCGAGCTGGACCGGTTAACCGGTCTGTTGCCTGGACCGGTCCCAATTGGTGATGGACCATGGTTAATCTTGGCCACCTGTTTGATGAACTTCTGATTACCAAGTTATATTTAATTTTCAGCAATGTATCAGATTTCTATGTTCTTAGACCCCAAGAATACAATAAATTGGTCTAGATGCGCTGTATTACTCATTTTATTTCATGAAAGGACTCCTGAAATGTGTCTCAGAATTTAAATTTATGAGTTACGTAATTTGTACACTTAATTACAAGTATCAAACTATAGTTTACACAGCAATTTCTAGATATTTTGGCATTTCAAGCAAAGACCGGTTAACCGGTCAATCACCTACGGTTAACCGGTCTCGAGAATAGCATGGTTTGACACCCCTATTAAATACTTACTAAATGGCAGACGCTTTGCATTAAATATTTGATAGATGGAAACAAATTGTTGAAACAGTTTTGACAAAGTAATAATTGAGTGTAACATATTGGCTTATTTGTGTAGGATGAAAGATGAATTAGCCAGCCGTGGGAAGAGAAATACCTAGAAATGTTGATAGAAATTAATGGGCGGGTTTATTAAACAGACTGAAGTGTATTTATAATGGAGTGGTCGTTGCTGTTTTATACCTACAGACTGATCTTTCTTTACAGCTCAATTTTGCCTTCTTATTCAACATTGTCCGTGTCTTAATTACCAAACTGAGAGCAGTAAATTCACCAGATACCAATCAAACTAGGTGAGTTCACTCTCGCTGCTTCCTCACCGGTAAGATTGCTCTAAACTGTCATTGGCCTTTTAACCTCAGAAATAAAGCGGGAATAGAAATCACCGTGTACTTTTCGGCTGAAGACAGAACTTGGGGTAATCTTGCTCAAGTATAACGCACATTGCCCATAGGTATTTGAACCCTGCACAGTTATAGTGTTGACAGTGAAGTAAATATTGTATCAATGTAGTTTACCTTTTATAGGTGTGCAAATACGCAATGCATTACCGAGACGTCGTTCGTCGGTTTCTGCTCTCGTTCACTTGTATAGGTTCAGGTATAAAAACAGAAACGTAGCTGTATTTCTAGGTGAATTCATCTCAATCCGATAGATGTATTACTTGCGTGAAGTAAGTACTTTTCGACAGTATCAC
>JBCAUI010492282.1:0-13554 GCA_038406195.1 Haplosyllis anthogorgicola
TTATATCGATATCCCGCTTATATCGATGCTATTTTCCCGCACCAAAAATATCGATATATCCGGGGAGGAGTGTAGCTTAAATCATTTATTTTTACTTTCTACTGCCCCAGTTTTTCGTCAAAGTAGCCGCAATTTTAAATAATAACGCGAAATTGACAAATCGTTGGTAAATCTGGGGATGGTTCAAGAGGGGCACACCCCCTTCTGTAGCTTGAATTTTCTAAATTTTCATGGGCTATTTTTCACAATTTATCAAAATTTTAGTGGGATTTTAATTAGGCACCCCCCTCCCACGAGAAATCCTGTATCCACCACTGAAAATCTGATCCATGTAGGAACCGTGAAATGATGACAAATCGCAGTCCAAACATTTTTTTAATGTAGGGCTTTGCATTGCATACATTGCAACTCAGAATTTAAAATCATTCGTAGAAACTTATACACACCTAAACACAGGTCAGAGATAGCTTAAAATCCACTACATGTATTCAATACAAGCTTTAGTAACAATTTATCTTTGCGTGTTATCACTAAATCATTGGGAAAATAGACGTAAAAATGCTGAAACATTAAATAAATTTCTGCATCGGCATAAAAATTGTACATCAAAACTACAACGTGCATTTTTTTTAACTTGTACAGCTATCAAAGCGTTTTTAATCAATCAAGAGCATGGCAGTTTAAAAACATCAGCCTCTAACCTAGATATTCTACATATACATACAATACAGTTGATGCTATTTACTCCGTTTTGTTCGAAATACAAAACATCAACTCTACAAAGAGCATTTTGTACAAATGTAAGGCACACATAAAACTTAAGGGGGCATCCATTATTTACAGTTGAGATTCACTAAATTTTGATCTATTGTACAAACCATCATTTTCAATAAATATTTCCATGATTAACATGATAAACAATGCATGCTCCCCTAATGGACTGGTTTAATCTGCTGCAATAAATAACAAGGAAAAATTACCGTATTTTCTGGCACATACCCTACAAATACATGTACATGTGCCATAAATAACTGTTGGTCACAGAATCCATTTCTTGCCTATTTATTTTAACGCCAATAATAATACTCATCGTATCTGTAATTTTAAAATGAGACGGAATCCAAATCATTTCTAAAATTCTTTTGAAAAATACGGGTTTTAATTGCTATCTGCAGACTCAGTATCTTTGTTCGCCATTAAATTGAGAAATGGTCACTCTGTACACCACAACTATTTGGCGCCATACAACTTAATACATGTTGGCGGGATAACATACCAGAAATTACAATAAAGTAAATTTACAAGATTTCACTTTCATACCAAATCACACAAATAATCTCTGCTTTCAAACAGGCGTAACACTCACTCTGCAACATTCTGTACAATTTAGAAATAATCATCAAGATACATGTATCTACAAGTCTCGTATTTGCAATTCTGACTGGAAAAAGACGGGGTTCAGAAAGGCTACATGAAATAAATATTTTGATTCAGGCAACAACTCATGAAGTTATTTCAGCATAACTTGACACCCAATAATTCCTAGTGAAGCAGTTGAGCGATAATTGCTCAGTTTTAGGCACAATTACATGTATAATTCGGGGACTTTTCATAAATTAGAAAACGAAACATGTATTAAGTCCATTGAAATGAAGAGCTATAACTTTACGTTTAACTTCAATCAAGGGCAAATTAACAATGATAAAACACAGAACAAAACAATAAAACAGAAAGTATAAATTATCGTTTTCGTAATTCTTTACAACGTGACCTTTTGTGGACTACAGTACAACCTGTCTTGAGCGACACTGAACTTTTCCCTCCCAAAAGTGTCGTAAAAGGCAGGGTCTCGCCCAAGACAGGGTCATTTAAACTAGTTTTAACAGCTAACATACTTAGGAAAAAGTCTCGTAAAAGGCAGCATGTCGCCCAAGACAGGTGTCGTTCAAGACAGATTCTTCTGTATAATTATTAAAAACATGGAATAATTCATACTTCATTACATTTGACACATATGAATTGCAACGCTACATGTAATTTAGTAGTTTGTTTTTTAGGGTTTTTTTTTTTGGTAAAATGTCAATTTTTGACATTTAATTAAAATTCATCAGTGACGTTAACACGAGGATCTGTTTGCATTTCAGAATGTTTGTACAGTTATAATTTATGTATGTCTCTATATAAGGTAAGCGGGACATTTATATTAGAGAACACATTATGTGGAAAGTTGAGCACCTTAATTAAAATTAATTGTAATCAGTGATGCCCAGAGACGTTGGCGCACACTTATTATCAATGCCTATCGAACATGCGTAGCGTACTTGACACGTAAGATTTTATTATTATTAGCAAGAATCATATCTTTTTGATTACGTGTTGAATGACTTTTCCTTTTGAAAACGTAGTGCAGTAAGAACGGAAAATGGTAGAAAGAAAAACAGTCAAATTTAACGGTTGATTTCTTTCTTTTAGTCTCAGTGTACTTAAAAACTTGATAACCTAGGCACATAAAAGTTTCTGTTATGTTTCTGTGCCTGTGCCAAATTCTTAAGGGCCTGCGTTACAGTTAACATAAACCAGTATTTAAAAATTTCTCATGCAATGGAGCAAGCACTGAAGTAATTTTTACAATGTCACCACCAGGTACCACAGGACAGCATAGCACAGTCAAAAATGTCTCTTTAATGGTGTATGGCTCAGCAGACAACTGACGGCAGACGGCAGACTAAAACATTGTGCGTTAAAGAATGACGCAGCTGGGGCATTTTGTGCCTGAAGCCAAACAGCAAACCTGAAATTAGATAAAGACAACACATAACACAACAGATTTTCTGCGTGGACATGTACATCAGAAAAGTGTCTTCATCATGCAAAATTCCAGCGTGAATTACCTGAAGCCCAAAGGTGATGACCCTTAATTGATGATGCTCCTGATATTAATCATCGAAACGATTGCCTTCCATTATTTATTTATTTATTGGACATACATGTAACGTTCATGGTCTTTTATCACATTTTCCAATAAAGATCAGATGATACATCTCCCAGTAGACAAAATCTTAACTGCACATACAATTCTTTTATCATTTATCTTCCCATTTTCATCATATAAACTCATTTATTTGCTTATTGACTTTTTCAAATCGCATGTGTAAAGAGCAAGATGATATGTCATCACACTCTACATGCTGATGTGTTTGAGTGTATACAGATAATTATCCTCAACTGTAAAGGATCAATAGATTACATGTAACCATGGAAACACCAGGGTGGAGTCGCGAATAGACATTAATAAATACCCGGTACTTCTTTTGCTTTATTTGGTATAAACAGTATGTAGACAGAAGCACCCAGATTATGTGACAAATAATTAATGCAGAAAAGGCTTTGCTTTAATGACACAAGTTGCAAGTAAAAATCTGCTTTGTGCGACGCTTTTTTTAGGGGATTGCACAAACAATTTTGCGGTTGTGTGTCCAATTTTCTTTTCCTCATTCGTATCGGCCAAAAAATGTACAAGTGCAATCAACATTTTTATTCAAACACACTCGACATACATGTAGTAACCATTTCTGGTAATGACCAATCTTAATATTGTTCCTGTACTATGTAGCAATTTGTAATGGCAATTTACACGTACTCTGAATACATGTACGATGGAACCTGTTTTGAGCGCCACATTTTTTATGACACACCTGCCTTTTATGGCAACTTTGCCCTGAAAAATTGGAGTTTCGCTCAAAAGAGGTTCTATTGTACTTTGAATACATGTACTTGGAATTACGTGTCTATACACTACAGTAGAACTTGTTATGTGCGGCATTGGTTAAAGTGAAAATGCAATAAAAGGCAGTACACCGCACAAAACAGGTAAAATAAACATAAATATTGAGTATTCATTCTACTTCTTAAGTGCCGTAAAAGACAGGATGCTGTACAAGAAAGGTTGTGTTGTATTATATTTTCCTTGCTAAAATACAGTAGAATCTGCTTTAACAACCCACTGCTTTGTGTAGACACCCGGCATTTAGAGCCAATATGCAGGTTTTTTCCTTGTATTTTCCTTCAGATAAATCTTTAAAATCATCACTATTTTGTCAGGCAACGTGTCATTTACGGTCAATTTACATTATTAGTAAGGGCGGCCCCTCAACGCAGGTGCTACTGTAATTCTGTAATGATTGTTCACCACACAAGTACACTTGTTCGTGGAGAACTCAGTACAATATTTCGCTCAATTCGACAGAAGTGCGTCACTAACTCTCGCATTAATGCATTCTTACTTCGATAAGTTGCTATATTTAACAAAACTCTCTGAACCAAAAGTAACAGACATACACACAACATTGCACAGCTTAAGCCTTACGTAAACACCTGTTGTAATATAATGAAAGTGAAGTTGTTTGGTGCAGATAACAAGTAACGAGTACACATGTACTTCATATCAATTTGGCTGAGAAACCGAAACCAAAATTTGGCACACCATGAATGGATACAGTGAAACCTGTTTTGAGAGGCGCCTTTTTGTACGGCATACCTGCCTTTTACAGCTGTTTGTTGTGAAATGAACCCTTAATATTTTGTGACATGAACAACTGGTCACATACATGTATTAACAAACAACTGGTCACAGCCAGCTTGTTTTGTTTAAGGCCTCCCCCAACCCTATGGACGATCGAATTCGTATTGAGTTGTAATGCAAGTGTAAGAGTAAAAAGGATATTACATTTGATATTACAAATGACACGCATGCCGTGCAATCAATGAAATGTTAGCATCACCTAGTGACACATTTAATATCTTTCTATAAATGTAAGAAGTCTACTCACCACAGCGTACTATCTAAGATGATTCTGGTTTTTCTTCACTTATTGTTTGCACATCTTCCGATGCGAGGACTGGTTTATCTTCTGGTTCAGCTGAGGCTTCATCTGTTCATAAATTGAACAAGACTTGATACTCTTGAGGGAACAATTTCATTATTTATGTACACTGAGTGAACGTGTTTTTGCTGCATGTTTCTTTGTCAGCGCTACTTTAATTATCTAAATAACTGTCGAGAGCTTTGATAAATTTAACGCAATGATGACGTCATAATAACGCAACAATCTGTGTGCTTTTCCTGCTTGTTAGGCACACGAATGCATTTGTAGCAGACACAGTGTAGTATTACATGAGCTTGGTTCCTCTGTGTAGATTTAATATTAAATTAACTTTCAAAAGATACCAAAGACACACACGAACTGACTTAGCATTGGTTTGCAATACTGAAATGTAATCTGTCATGACTAAATGCGATTATTTACCTGACTTGACCGTTTCACTGACTTGTTCTTCCTTCTTTTCTTCAGTTGCACTGGCCTCTGGGCTCGACTGTTCGATGTTGTCAGTATTTTCAGGCTGACCATCATCCTTAGCATCATCTTCTTGCAACTCTGTGCTTACATCTTCAACAGCTACCTCTGGTGCTGTTTTACCTGCAGTGACACTCTCTGGTGGTGATGTATTTTCTTCAGTGCCCTCTGCTGGTAATGTATCTGTATTTACATTAGCACCATCAGATTCACCGACAGAGTCGCTCTGTTGTTGAGTAGAGGGAACCGTTTTATCTGATTTTTCTCCCTCTGTTTGAGAAGAGACTTCGTCTTCTTTTGCTGATGATGTCACTTGGTCCTCCTCTTTTGTGACGTCATCTTTTGTGTCTTTAACGTCGTCAGTTTTTGTTTCAGTTTCATCAGTTTTTGATTGGACATTATCAGCTTTCTCTGTGACGTCATCCGACTGTTTGGTCACGTCTTCTGTAACTTTGGTGACGTCGTCCTTTGAAGTATCTTCTACTTCTTCCTCTATGACGTCATCATCATCTTGTGATGTAACTTCCTGCCGTTGCGCACTCGCTTTGTGTTGAGGACTTGTTTGAGGTGAGGGTTCTGCACTAACTTCACGACTTCCGGCCTGGGGCGTCGCGACGTTACTTCCGGCGTCCACAAATTCATCCGCTTCTTCATCTTCTGCTGCATCTTCAAACTCTTCATCTTCCTCCTCAACTTCTTCCTTAGAGACTCTTTCCGCAGCTTTTGCTCCCTCCCCCACCTCATCTGGTTTATCCTCAACAGACTTAGCAGGAAGATTTTCTTCAGTTTCTGAAGAATTTTGTGTATCTTGACGAGTTTCAGACTTTTTGTCGTCCTCGTCTATTTGACCTTGACCTCCCTCAGGCTCTGATTGGTCAGTTGCAGTTTCTTTGACTTTTTCTACTGTGACATCTTTTGTGTCCGATTTCTTCTCAGGGTTGTCATCATCTCCCTCATCCGTTTCGGGGAAGAGAATTTGTCTTTTTGTTTCAGCACTTGTGTTCAAGGACTCGTCTTGGTCACTTATACTGATATTTTGATTGTCAACTTTGTTCTGTTTTCTCTGGGGACTGTCGTTTGGACTCTGACTGGAGCTTGTTCCACTCTTTGAGCCTGCTGGCGAGAGTGCATCCATCTCCGCACCCCAATCTAAGACTTTCTTGTGATCGGTTGGCGTTTTGAGGGAATGTATTGGCGACGTCGGATCTGGGTTTGTCGGAGTGACGGCAGTCATTGGGATGTGGTGGCCAGATTTGTCTCTTGTTGGAAGACCGGTTTTGGCATCAATACGCAGAGTATTCTTCTCGATGAATCTATGGAAGGACGAATCGTCAAATGACTCCAGGCTGCTGTTGTGCAGATCTTCATCTAATTCTGTTGACTGGAACTTGTAAAACTCTTCATCATCTTCCCAGTAGTCGTCGTCTTCAGCGTTGTGTGCAGGTTCATCACCATCAGCTGTAAGAGACTGAGATGATGTATCCGTCTCCCATTCACCAGCACTTCCGCTACTGTTCAGATGTTGTCTTGACTTGTTCCCTTCCTCATCTTCTATTATCACTTCTTCATCCTCGTGGCTGGCAGCCAGTCTACCTGAGCCTATCCGACCCGATCCAACTGACTTCTTTTTTCTCGCACCTCGAGGTGCACAAAGGCGGAATTCACGTTCTGCTGATTTTGGCGCCTGACCTTCTTTAGCTTCTTCTTCTTGTTGCTCGCCTTTGTCCCGTTCAAAGTTTTCTTTTCGTTTCGGTTCTTCTCCACGTTCCGAGGCACCTAGGCCCTGACCACCTCTTTGGCCTCCTCGTCCACCACGTCCACCTCGGCCGCCTCTCTGCGCGAATTCATTATCCACTTTTATCAGTAATGAATCATTTTGTTCCTCTACCGATCTATCATCACTACCACTGGATATGGTCCTTTGCTTTTCCTCGGGTCTTCTTCCTCTTCCACCTCCTCGTTCACCTGGGCCACCACCTCTTCGTTCACCTCGGCCACCACGCCCTCCTCGGTCGCGGTCACCTCTTCCTCCCCTCGATCCAAATCCTCTGCCGCCCCTCTCGCCCCGTTCACGACCAAAATCTCCACGCTCTTCAGGCTCATAACCGGCACCTGTAAGCAGACAATAAAACGAACATAAAAAGAAGTCTTGATAATGTCAGGTGTAAATAATATTTAGTATCAAATATTGCATTTTCAAAGGTTACATCAGAAAAGAACTGAAATTACTTCCAACACCTCAGAATAAAGTACATGTATATCCGTACGCGTACGACACGTACAAATCATATTTCATTAGTTTGCAAGACACTGAAGTAATGCACACTGTGTGCGAATATTTTGTCACAATAAAATAGATGAAAAGTCCTTTTTTCCAGCATAAAATGTAATGTTAATATTTGTGAGACTATTAATAACATCTTATGCAGAGCTTAGTTAGTCCATCGAAGACAGTAAAGAAATCTAAATTAATTTTAAGAAATTGACATTATGATATTCTATGATTATTATTAAATGTTTTGCGAGACATTAAAGATGTGGCACTGATAATAACATGGTGATCTGTTTTATCAGTGTGCTGACTCTTGTCAATAGTTCTATAAATGTTCTATGTTTTTATGTTCACATGTGCTACATGTACATGAAAACTGATAAAATCTTGGTATTAAGACTGTGAAATACCGTACTGCAAATAAGTATAAAATATAAAAACATTTTTATGTTCTTCGAAATTAAGCAATATTATCGATATGCATGTATCTTTCAAAAGATCATTTGAAAGAAGCTGGAAATTTTCTACGGTAAAACTTGTCTTGAATCCTGTCTTTTAGGACATTTTTCACTGCATCCAAAGCTATTAAAACTATTTTAAATTATCCTGTCTTGGGCAACACCCTACCTTTTACAACACATTTGGCAGGGAAAAGTTCAGTGTCGTTCAAGATGAGTTCTACTCTACTTGTTTTGTATTGATGAACAAGTTTGACAGCACAGTATTTACACATTAAGTATTATATCTTTTAGATTGACCTTTTTCCCATTATTCTCAATTAGTACATTAGTCCAGTTAGTTCAATAAAACTCAAATTGTAAACCTGTTTCTATGGTAACAAACTGTAGCACTTCTGTAACTAAAATAAAAGTTAACTTTGTTAAGGAACCGAATAAAACATTCAGTATCAGTCATAGAATTGTTCACTCTCAGAAGACTGCCAAATCTTCCTTGTACCATTAGATAAAATGGTGCATGAAGTACATGTACTACAGAGCTCCTCTTGATAAGGATGCGAACTGGTGTGTACCCTCTCAAAATAAGCAATCAAATTGAAATATTCTGGAAACAACGTAAACATTTTCCTTTAAATTTGCTTTTATAAGAACAATAGTCTTACAAATGGGTGTCCTCTCAAAGGGAGCAACGGTACACCGATTTATCCACATACAGTCCACAAGGATCGCAATTTAGATCGCAATTTAGAACAGGTACTGAACAAATGGTTGACCTATGACTGATACTCCCTTACATTCCTAAAAATTACGAGAACTGCATGCAAATAAAGTATGAGGTCGGCTCACCTGTGCTGTAATATGCGTAAGCTTGATTCTATGTAAAATACTTTTTATCACATCGCACATCAATGATGCAATTCGCACTCACAACAACAGCAAAGAATTACAAATTCACTTCGAGCAGCATCTAAAATTTCTCATTTGAGCACCCCAATGTTTTTAAGCACAAATTTATCACAAAAAATACATGTGTACAGTAATTGAACCCTCTGTTAAAATTTTTCAGTTGTGGGTTGTCTTCTAGTTGCCTAGTGGTTTCATTTCTATGGTTACGTTATGTGGGATTCCAGAACAAAAGCGACTAGAAAATCAGGCACTTCCCAAAAGAGATATGGGCAGGAAACCTAACCCTGAAAATATTGAGGTGAAATGTTTGGTAAAAATTACAACCCTTGCCTAGCATTAACAACGACTGTAAAAATACAAAAGCAGAAGACTCGCCCAAACAGCAGTGAAAGTGCATACATCATAACAAAGATTGAATGCCTGAAAGAAATCACCGATTAAAAAATTTATTATGTATAATAGTCAGATATGCATATTTCAGGAGAAAAATACATTAATACTGAGGTGATCAAGCGAAGTAATCTCCATTAAGAAATGCATCTACAAACTGACATAGCAATGACATTTTAGGCACAAGTGATGCTGTTCTATTCTATTCTATTTCACATGTTCACGTTTGTGAAGTTATTTTTCCCAATTGTTTGGATTACATTTCTTTCCATCGCTCTTTGAAATCGTTGCAGGTCAGTCAGAAAAACAATTCTGAAGTTTATTACCGCCCGCGTATGCGGGAAGGTTATGTTTTCAGTCGTGTCATTGTGTGTGTGTGTCTGTCTGTTTGTCTGTGTGTGTGTGTGTGTCTGTCTGTCTGTCCGGGCTATAACTTTTGAACTGCTTGACCTAGAAACTTCATTTTTATTATGGTGGTACATCTTCATAATATCTAGGTCAAGTTTGAGTACCAAGGTCATTGGGTCAAGTTCAAGGTCATAGCAATAAAAAGTGTCAAAATTTTTAGTTTTGCTCCTAATATCACGTTATGATATTTGAGACAAGTAAATGGGGTCAAGGTCAAAATTTAGGTCAAGGTCACTTCTTGATTCTTGATTACTTTTGGACCACATCTCTATACTTTAAACTCATTCTTTAAACTATCTGTTTTTGACACATCGCCCATTCAAACCGGTCTAATTGTTACCCTTACGTCATCGCACGGTCCACTGTTCATCAATACCCTCCCCCGACCTTTTCCTGACCCGATTCGCTTTAAATTGATTAAAAAGATCAGAAGAGGCAGATACACCGGAGATTCTCGAAATATAGTCCTGATATTTCACATGAAAAATATCCCATTGACAAATGAACTTTGCACCACATGTAAGTTCATGGATTTATTTAATGAGAAGATGGGCTTGTAGGTGAGGAAAGTTTTCATATTTTCACTGAAATGTGGGGTTTTTTTTGTTTTTTTTGGAGCAGAATAATTACACATAAAATAAAATGGACATAATGGAATTGAAATAGTCAAACATGTTACAATTTATGGTCTGGAAAGCTTGTGTTGCAATACATAACAGCGTAGCTTTTGGCTTAAAATACGTTTTAAGCCCATGGGTTTCTTGATTACGTTATTAGCCCAAGAACGTGCTTACAGTTAGATGCAATATCAATCGAGAGTCTCCGGTAGTACACGTGTAATCCATCGTTACACAATAATATTATTGATTAATTAAACTATTCAATGCACAAATGAATTTTTGTTTGTGTCTATTTGTTGTTCAATGACAAAGTATTTTTTAACATGCATGTTTATAAAACGAAAGAAAAAAAAAAAACCAACAAAAACGCAAAACATTACTTAAACACGTGAATATTAACTAAAATAATGTTCCCTTTTTGGTATCTTATTCTGCTTGTTTTAAATGCGGGACCCAGTAAGGTTTATTTTGTCGCAAAAATGTTTAGCATGCGACAGAACTGCCTTACTGGTGCTGGTGTTTACAGGGATTCCCTTAGCGATCGTCGGCTGGCTTGCGAGTACGTGTACATGATTTTGACAACTGGTCAATTTAATGTCTCACTTTTCGCGATGGACCACCAAATATTTTTTGGAATACCCTCTTTTTCTGAGAGAGGAATTCGTGTACATACTTTGCAGAATTTCTTGTCCTTTTTACATGATTTCATAAGTTGGATTAGTTGAATTGGATTCGACTAGGGAAACTTGGGAGGACCAACTGTTTTGACATATAAGCTTCAGGGAAACCCCAACATGTTTTTTAACATGCACACTTGTACGTCCTAAGAAACATTATGAGAAATTTATACTGGATTTCAAACTTTCATAACAAACATAAAATGTTTGTTTATTAAGTGTTGTTTTGTTCTTCAATAGGCAATCCAATGACAAAATAATGCATACGTATTAAATTCCAAAATATTTGTTTCCATTTTTGGTATTGTTCTGCTTATTTTAAACGTGCGACCAAACAAGATTTATTTTTCTACTAAAATATTTAAATGCGCGTTTTAAAAATGTCCGTTTCAAAGATATGATCCGCAATGTATGTACTTTAATATGTTCTTGTGGGTTTTTTTTACACTGAATTATAAGTCAAGTATAGCTGAGTACTTATTTTAGCACATTTCAGTAAATAGAAAGATTCTTATCTTTATTCTTAGTACTTGCATTGACTGACTTGCATTGAAAAGCACCAATTTCTAAGTGTTATATCTTAATTATTTTTTTAAACCAATATTTACATTATATGGTTATTTAAAAATCTAAAATTGATTTTAAACTTTAAAAAAACATATAACTAAACTTATACTCACATTTTCATTGTGCAAGCTTAGAAAAAAACCGTTACTAAAGAATAAAATAGCCGAGTGATAAAAAATAAATTGGCTCCTTGTCTGCCTTCCGTCCGTCAACTTGATTATGCCCCACAAGCAGCTCGATGCTCTATTTGTACTGAGAATCACAAAGGAAAAAAAGTCCCGTTCTTATTCAAATGATTAGGAAAAATATGTAACGTCACACATTTAAGAGAGTTCGGCACAGCTTTCCGTTGTTTTTAATGTCTTATTCGTGGTTAGCTGATCCGGGTTTTTAATACCTATCCCGACTTTATGTTAAGCGCTTGATATATTGGACGCCCATAATCTACTTATGTAGCTTGCAATTAACTTATACTTCAATCATTAATTTAGCTTATCCTTTTGCTTACGTAATGCGGAATGCGACATAAAGATCGTGAACAATGCCGGATAGACTTAATTTAAATCCCATAAGACAATAAAGTTCGATATTTGATGTCATGTTTAGCAATGAACAAGCAAACCTCATCTTTCCACGAAAACATAAACTTAACTACATGCGTGTAGCAATCTATCGTGACTTCAGCTTTCACACAAAAGTACAGTAAAACTCCTCCTTTACGGCCACCCATTTTGCCCATTAAATTTGGCCGTATATTAGGAGTGGCCGCAAAGGAGGACTGCATTTTGATACAGTTTTGAAGAAAATGTTTGGAGCCAACATGGCCATAAACTAGGAGTGGCCGTAAAGAAGAGTGGCCGTAAATGAGGAGTTTTACTGTACTCACTTGCTTCGTGTATTGTTATTCTTCTTGGGAATCTCACGCGTGAAACTACACGTATACCAACATACACATATATATTCAATTTGTTTTTACATAAAACGAACCCATCACAGGGGTTATTGCAACGCACTATTGAGCAGGACAAAACGCAACAAACAAGAATGTACTTGATTAAATATGCATCGAATTAATAGCTAAAAATACTTGACGAAAACACATTTGTATGACTGGATACGAACTCAACAAAATGAAGGACAAACGACGCAATTTTGAAAAGTAAGAGCCTCAGTAGTTTATAATAAACGCTCATTTAAGTTTGTTTATTGTTAGCTTCCAAAGGCAGACACAACGCACACCAAACTGTGCGTTTTTAGTTGCACCAGCAATTCGTTTGCAAAATTTAGGTAATATAAAAAAACGTCAACCTATCTACAAAGAGTGGTTCTCTTAACCTGCCACATATGACTATAGACTAGTTTCACAATAAAGTGGTACCACACCCACGGTATATAAATGTGCCTAAATAGTCGAGTTTTTAGAAATGCTGATAAGCTAACATCATTTTCAAGAGTTATAATTGCTCTACTTGATCTGTGCACAACATTCATTAGTCTATCACGCGAAACGTTGATAGACTACTGTAGACGGCAAGTTGGTTTCGCTATGGAGTCAAAAATTGAGGACGAGGTGTTAGGGATGGACCCCCCCCCAGGTGAGGACGAGGTGTTGGGGATGAGGTGTGGGGATGGATCCCCCCAGGTGAGGATGAGGTGTTGGGGCTGGACCCCCCCCCCAGGTGAGGACGAGGTGTTGGGGTTGAGGTGTGGGGATGGAACCCCCCCTCCAGGTGAGGACGAGGTGTTGGGGATGGACCACCCCCCGGTGAGGATGAGGTGTTCGGGTTGAGGTGTGGGGATGGAACCCTCCCTCCAGGTGAGGACGAGGTATTGGGGATGGACCTCCTCCCCCAGGTGAGGATGAGGTGTTGGGGATGGACCCCCCACACAGGTGAGGATGGG
>JBCAUI010492393.1:0-13553 GCA_038406195.1 Haplosyllis anthogorgicola
CATGATAATTGTATGTAGTGTGCACAATGAACACCATGCGTTGCATTATTCTTAAAATAAAATAAGTCTTTATTTTTGATATTTAAGAATTTTCTATTCACTGCAGGATCTGTGGCAGGAAAAATGGGTGCCATATTTATTTGGACATCCAAATAAATATGGTTACATGGGTACCCTGCCTGGTTATCTGTAGTGTAGGAACGTAACGTATGTCCAGGCACGGTTTCCGGCCAACCTCATTGCATGCTAAATTTTTTCCATCTAAGGTATGCGTCTTGCGGAGGGCAGGTTGTCTGCATTCAATTGTAACGACGGTGCTTGGGCACAGTCTCTAGGTCTTGGGACCTTGGTATTTGGACATGTCCTGGGGGAAATTAATCCCCATTTTTGGCTTGGGCCAATACATAAGTAATTAATTATCAATTTTGGGGCGTTTATGTATTGTTGTTAATGTAAATAAACCTATTCAATTCAAAAATCTAGGTGCTTTGTTATCTCATTTAAGAGCGGGGTAAATTTCAATCAAACTTGAACTTTAAATAAAACTTGAAGTTGAATGAAAGATATGATATGTGCATTTGTATTTCGCACACATTTTTCGCTATGTACATCAGCTCACGTTTTAGAAATGGACAAGAAGATGTCAACATGAAGGCAACAGGACTCAAAAATAGTCATCTGCTCAGATCCATCAGCCCTAATCCGCATGTGTAAAAACATACATGTATGCGACGAAAGCACACAAGTGCTACACATTTAATTGTTGAAGAAGAAGCTGCACATAACTAATGGCTTGTATTTCATTTCTGTACAACAGAATTTCATGCCATTCCTGTGATCTGAAGAAATGCGGAGAATGGCGGGCAGAATAGCTCAGTTGGTTAGCATGTTTGACTTAGTCACGCCTGGCTGAGCAGCTCACCACTGTGTCAGGTGTTCATATGTCAGCTAATGCATGTGAGAGGAGCCCAGCCAGCTATGCCATACACACACTTGTGTAGTGTACACCTCTATTGGTGGAAAAGGCAGGTGTCACACCAGATGTGATCTTTGGGATTACCACACACAAGCAAATAAACAAATAAGAGTGCAGATGAGAGATCTACCCTGGATTTAAAACCCATGCGGAAGGTTACACGAAGTCCAAAAGAGGGGTAATCAGTGGCCCCACAAATGGACCCTGGTCCAACAAAAAATTTAAAAAAAAAACCATTTGGGATGCATCAGGGGTTCATACATTCCTATCTGGTGGTAACATGTTCCAGAGGGCATCAAATCAAAAAGTTACATGCTAACATACAATGCACCAAATAGATGCCCCAAAATCTCTTAAAATATTGTGAAAAATAAACAACAGAACATCATGTAAGAAAACTCGACGAGGTAGCGAACATGATCTAACCTTGGTTTAACATTTTACTAATCTAATTGTCAATTAAGGTAGATGTAAGAGTTTTTAATTAGAAGTCTCCAATGCGTCATTGGTTCCCACCACTTATAGGGTTTCTCTCGATAGCCCCAGTCTTCTGTCTGTGTAGTTCGACAGCTCCACCGGCGAATTGACACACACCTTGACCTGGTAACTCGCAGCTTTGTTTGAGCTGCCTGGTCTCGCGTGCTCTGCTGCATAAAACCTCATTATATGTATAGGAGCATCAATATTGATAAATTATTTTGAATGTTTTCTGAAACTTTTTAACTTTTTAATGTTTGCATAATGATAATACCAAATGATATTTTGCAGGGTGAAAAAACGACATCTTCTGTCATTAAGTCTGTTACGTCCTAGACACATTAAATTCGATTTACTCTCAGTGGGTACGAAGTGTAGCTTGTATTAATTGCATGTCAGGTGCTGCCACAATTATGGGGCAGCAGAAAACTCCTATGCTTTACCATTGAAGTTCGGCACACCATCACATAATTTCAGATATAAAATTGCGTTTTGTATGTTGCACTTTGTACCCTACTGCCACCCACAAAACGGTGCATTTTCATCTGGAAAGTACATCTCGATCCTAAAATGTTATAAATTTCTGGAGATAAAAATTCTACTCTGGACACTGATCAGCAATGTGAATTCTATTGTGTTAAATTTAACAGGCATATCATAATGAGGGTTTTTCTTATTTCAATCTCCACCAAATCTACCTAACTTTCCAGACACATAAACTGTCTGATTTTTAAACTAAGTTTTGTCTTAAGACAATTTTCAGTTTAGGTAAATACTAATTTTAGTCCAACAATGGAATATTGTTCAAGATTAAATTCAGTCCTTGTGCCAAAAATGACCAAGAAGCTTCCATTTTAATTGATTGCAATTCAAACACAAAAGGATAGCAATAGAAGAGGTCAATTGACTTGTCTGGAAAATTTGGTAAATTAGGTTGATTTGGTAGATTCGGTAAAGGAAATTAATAAGAAAAACCTAGATTGTCTCAATTACAGTTTAGTGTGCCAACGCGAAAAATGTCCTTTGTGCCAGAAATGTGGATGTGTTACCCAGTTCGCTGAAGTTCTTCTAGTTAATTTTGCCTGGCTAATTAGGAAGGTGACTTAATACTATCGCTAGCAAAAACTAATAATTACTGGCTTAAATGCTACTAATTTTAGTAACGGAGCGAAAATTTTAGGCATTAATGTCAACTGTTTTAGTAGCAATAATTTAAATTAGCATCCGCAATTTGGTAAATTTGCCCATTTAACCAGGCAAAATAAAATTCGAAAACCTGTAATTGTAATCAACAGTAAAAGTTAGTCCTCGTTGAAATGAAAAGCCATGTTGTCATTTATTGGATTAAAAATGCAAAATATTTGTGAAAAAAGACATACACTTGTTCTTGGAAATGGCTTGAAGCTCTTTCGGGTTTTGACTAACGAAACCAATCATAAGTAACATAACGTTACTAATAAGGCCACACGTCAAAATACGTGTCAATTAGTCGTTTGCAGACAGAGTTGTTTAACATGCCTGGGGTCTGAGGCGTTGATGATGAATAATCGTCGCTCATTTCTATCCAGTAGAGAACAAACTCAGACCCTTTTTACCTTCAACCTTCAATTTGTGTTTTTAACTGTGTTATTTGTAGTCAGAAAACCTTGTTTCATAATGTTTTGGGCTCTCATTTTTGTATCATGTGAGAAAATTTGCTTCATCTTTGGAATGACAGAAAATAATGCTGTGCTTTCATACTTATTGAAACCACAGGCGTGAATTTCTAATAGGGGTTTTTCTTAATTTATACCGAGCCTTATATTGCCAAATTTGTCTAATCTGTCTAATTAGATAGGAATGTGCTAATTTGAGCAATGATACATAGATTTTGTACATTCAAACAGTGCAACATGGTAGTTTTACCAGAAGTGATTAAATTTAAATGCACTGAACACAATGTCATATCAAAAATTGGTGCGTTTTGGTATATTCCTATTCTATATAATTAGACAAAATAGATAAAATAAGGCTTGCTCTGAATTAAGAAAAACCTAGATTAATAACGAAATGAAGTACATTTCTTGAGTTGAAGTAATGGCTTAAGTGACATCTGCATACAAAACTATTCAAGTGGATTTCTGCTTCAGTTCGTTATGTTTTGAGCACTTAGTTAAGCAACTATTATTAACAATATTACTACTATGTCTATTCATCAACAGGGCTACGCTATACCAGATATTTGTCAGGCGTACTTCGTGCATTTAGCTCTTACGTAAATGAGCTTGTGGCATATGTACATGTTTTCTTAAGATAGATTCCCTCCCGCACTTATCCGGTAATGACCAAGGCTGAATTTATGGGTGGTCCTGTCAATACTTGAGAGAACAATGTACATTAACCGAGGACTATTGCAATGTACGCGCAGTGATAAATGCGCCAGGAGTTTAGTTCCATACCTATGCTCAGGTGGTGGGACGACAACTACGTTACTACAGGACAAAATGAACTGCGTGCACGGATAGCGGAACATGCATTGTCAACAGCTGAACAATTTTCACCTAATTTTGCAACTTATAATAATAATTTAAATGTAAAGACAGTAAAACAGTGTCTTATAATCTGTATGCAATCTCCTAAAATGTACATGCGTTCTCTGAGTAAAGCACAGAAAGACTTCATGGAAAATGAAAATGCAGTAGCTGCATCACAAAATGATGAGCTGTTGCATAAATTGTTTTTCTTTATTAAATTGAAAAATATCAGAATCTTCTGTGTATTTTTATCCTGTACTGAATCCTTGTCTCCATTTGAAACATAGGCAAAATATGTCATAAAACGATGGTTTGATTTAAGCATTGAGTTTGAAGGGTACTGATAGTTTTACTGCTCAACCAGCTAGATATACATCAGGACGTATTACAGAACAGGCTTCAAACTTGTAATATGTTTTCTTTGAGCGTTACTTCTCCAGGGTATTAAGGTTTTTCGAAATTATTTGCCTAACAGAATTAGCCAACCTTGCCTAATTAGGCAGGCAAATTTGTATCTAAGATCTGTAGAATAATAATATATCAGTGACCTGAAAATTTTAATTATGGACCTAAAGATAGCCCCTCTTTCATGCATAGGATATTTAAATGCTTCAATACGCAAATTTGCATAATTTTTTGGCAAATCAGTCTCGACAAACTGATTCCTGATGTGCACACAAAAGCTATGCAAATTGTGCGTTGTCCTTTCTGGTTGCAATTCAATGGATTGCATTGCTTGCGTTATTTTGTTAAATATTGAAATCAAACCACTAAACTGCCAATTGAAAAGTTGTATACACTATAATCAGATTATGAAATCACTATTAAAAGTTGTAAACGCCCCACAACAATTGAATTTCATGCTGAACTCATTCAGTTCAATTGTTGAAGGGCCAATTGAAAACTTTGTATACTCTAATGTATATGAATTTTCGCAACAGGTTAAGACGCAATGGTAGGTATTGTTTTCGTTTTTTTCCTAAATATAAAAGTGATAAGCCATAAACGATTGTATTATTTGCCTGAATGGCAAGGTATAGCGAGCCTTCGTCTTATCATGACGTCTTCTAACACACACATCGTCTTGGCTTGTTTAACGATAGACTAACTAATATTTCAAACACCATAGCTTACCTGAAGTTAATGCATGTGCAAAACGAAAGGACATTGGAGTAATGTATTTTGTATGGACATCAAAGGCTGTACAGCAGACACACATAATAAGAAAGCCCGCAGCTTCTTATTTCTTATCTACAAATGTGCCAATGCAACCAAACCTCAGTTCAGCGGGTTCTTGAGGCACATCGAACTGTAATACGCATAATATCTCGCATATAATACGATGACTGGAGGGAATTCTCCTCCTGTATTCATTACAATACTAATTCGTTATGAACACAGTCATCGTAATATCACGAGATGAAATATCGTAATGATAAATTGGATTTCCAGTGGTAAGCTATTGTACATTAGTTTTTTCATGTGTTCGTCACATTGAGGGGTGCAGCACCTGACGGGCTAAAAAGCCAATGTTTATTTCGTATTCTGATGACTATATTCTACTGAAGGTGATCGTGGCCGAGATGAGAACTCTTGATTACATGGTCATAGTGCGCAAGCGAGTAAGCGTGCCAGCGACAGATCCACCCTGGCTTTGAAACCCACGGGCAGAGTCACCCCAAGTCCGAAACAGATGGTACCAGTGGCCCCGCAAAATGGACTTTGGTCCACAAAAAGTTTTTTTTTAATCGATTGAAGACCAGAATCTTAGCGAGAGATACTAAGTGAATTTCTGCCTTTTGTTGACCCAAGTAAGCAGTAAATTTGGTACCATCTTTAGCGGGCTTATGAACGGGTAATGATTTTCATTTGACGGAAAATTGTACACGGGAAAGCAAAATAAGATACATGCAACTAATACGTCTGAATTATTTTTAGAAATAGTGCAAGAGATAGAAAATAATCTGTCTGCCAAATTTGGAACGGAAATTCAATTAGAAAAAACTCCATTTCTTGAGTTATTTCAATTTTCGACGTATTGCGAACTTTAGAAATCTGCTTACCTTATTGCTGTCTGTGATGTTACAGCTTTGAACTTTTGGAATGAAAAATCCGTTTCCTTGGTAACAACTCACCTACCTTTAGCTACTGTTTACTTTATTATTGCTACCTTAACAAAATCTACCTAGAGGTGTTTTTTCAGATCTGACACAAGTAACGAAAGGTGGCAAAATATTTTATGTCAGTATCTATGGTAACTGAGACCTTTACAATTATTGCACTGGTGTTTCAGGTAGCGCAGAAGCACCCTACAGCGAGGCAGTTTCGCCTAATTAATATAACATGAATCCACGTCAACACTCGTGACCTAATTTAGGTACAACAAGGTCAACAAGTCGATTGTTAGTCAAACAGCGAAACAGCATGATCTGTATGATACCGAGTCCACTCGATGCCTGTTCACCAATGCTTGAAAAAGTAAGTGAGAAGTGTGGCCGGCTGCCCGCTGACATCCATATACAGTGTACATTCGTATTGAGCGAAAGCGGGTGAAAATTCAGAGGTGGCTTTGGGATCATAGCACCCAAGTGAGTAAGCACACCAGCAACAGATCCATCCTGGTATGGTTGTGGACTGTTCCAGCTCTCAATTGCAAATGCCTCTGCACGCACAAAACTGGACAACAGAAACAAGTTTACCCTTGATTTTGTGTTTTCATGTCTCGCCATTCACTTGAATAGGACAGAGCACATGACATCCAGTGAAGTGGCACAATTTCATTGTTGTTTTCTCAGTCCGACAGCCAAATAAATTTTGATTTGTTATGAAGTGAAGTTTTGACTCCCAGAGCCAGAAATGTGGGGATTTTTTTTAACTACCTTTAAGTCATAGAAAGTAGTCATTCATTGTGCGGTTCGACACAGCTTCACCTGATATCACATCATGTCAATCCTCCCCGCATGAAATAACCTCATAAAGCAACACACCTTACATGATCACAACACCACTTAAAAACGCACGAGTATTTGTCCGCAATATTCAGAGTAAGTTCCACACTGGACAGAAAGTTATGCTCCAGGCAGTGCAAAAATCCTAATGAGAGAATAACATTGGGAATGGTTATTGTTAGATATTTTTGCTTGATTTGGTACATTTTATGTGCATTTTTCCAAATTTTCAGTGGGGAACAAGCAAAAAACCTTGTAGAATAATATATTTCTAAAAAAAAAAATGTTTCCGCGAGTGAAAGACAACGCGTGGTTCTAATGTTGTTAAATGGGAAACAAATTGAGCTGTTCTTCATTATTATAAACCTTGAATTGGGTTTATGACAACCACAAAATTGAGGTGTCACGGCAGTTTTTTTTATCGTATGGCACCTCTAGAAACAGTTTCTTAAAGTGTACTTTAAAATTTCGCTGAATAGAATGGTGATTAACCGTGACGAATTGAATTCAGTCACTCGGCAATCTTTTGTGTAAATCATAACGTTCAAATTTTACACCATGTTTTCTTGTGCTTGTTTTAGTTTAAATAAATAAAACATTAATTAATGTGTTCATATATATTGGTAGTCTTTGTGAAACAAACTTCATTAGATAGTACAAACAGGTCTTATTTGAAAGAGAACAAATAATTACCCAGCCAAAACTATCTGAAGAAACCGTCTGGATGCTTATGTGACAATTGAAATGAAACGTCACTGAGTTATTATCCTCATTCTGGGTTTGACAATTCTCCCTTTATGTTCAGATCTCCATATAGTCTGAGACTATGACCCAGTTACTGCCAGCTTCTTACCTCTCACCGAGTTTGGCAGTAAAGCCTTTACGCATTCATGCGATAATTCAAGGCCTGGTAGACAGCTGAGTGAGGAAGACATGGTAGAGATTTCCCAGAAATGTCCAGCTCTCAGTTAGTATTTAATTTGGCAGATAATACAATTTCACGCTGTGTTCTTCACTCGAACAACCACTGAGTTTTAATTAGTCTATCGCGCTTGCGTCGATAGACTTCTGTGATGGGTAACCTAAAACGTCCATGAGCTCAAAAAAAAGCACCAGGAACCTGTCAGATGGGAAAGGTGGACTCTGTTCAAACTTGTTCATTCCAGCGATAGACTCTTTAGACTCTTTCTCATTTCTATTGTTCGCAAATGAAGAGGCGTGAACCTCTACTGCACAGTAGAGTCACCTGTCCGTTTGTCTATCTGTCTATTTTCATGGTAATGAATATCTAACTAGAAGGGATAACACTTAAATTTTATGAAATCAATGTTAACAGTACATTTCCCTAATTTCGGTTCACATCCTGAAAATGCACCTTGTGAGAGAAAAAAACGAGTAATGCACCCGCTTTATTGACGTGTCAGGTGCTGCCAAGATTATGTAGCGCCAGAAAAAGGTATTGAATTTCAGTTCGGCACACCAGAGTTCAGCCATAAAATTGCGTTTACTAAGATTCGTTTCAGACCCACCATTTATTTCCAAGTTCTTTTTGTCGGCCAGTATATTTTATCAACCCTTCCAAGGAGGTATATGCAGCGCATGTTCTCTGAATGGCTACGAAGCCATAACATTATTGTAAAAGTACGCCACAGCGTTATGATATACCGACTCCATATCACTACAAAGTCCTTAGTGTCTAAACTTAACCAGTACCTAATTTAGCCTTTATGGGATAGCTCTATTGCTATAACTAGACCGACTGCACGAAGACCTGACGCTCTGTGTGAAATATTGAAGACAGGTCCCTAATTCAGCTTCATGTAACGTGTTCTATCAGTGTCAGACTGAAAGCTGCCATTTCTCATGGCTTTTCAAATGTTAAGGCAAATCATGGTTGGTTTGACTTCAACCGTTAGTTTTTTGAATGGTACATGGGGAGAGACTAAATGAATATTTGTTAAAGCGGTTCCAGAAATGAAAGGTGGGATTGTAGACCTACGTAGGACGAAATGGAATTCAGGAAAATTATATCAGTTTGGACTGAAATATTCTGAAGTGGGCTCATTGTTTTTAAATTGACAAAATTTCCGTCCTCTGCATCTTGTGCAATTGTTTACCTGAAATGCACAGCGTAAATTTGTATTGTTCTGAGAAGTAGTTGCAAATCCCATGATTGCATTAAATCGGTTAGAATCATACTAGTGTATATTTATAAGTGTTTCAATATGACAGAGCCTTTGACTGGTTCGTTTTGTTCTTGGCCATATCATGTAACAAACCCGGAGGATTTATCAATTTTAGAGATTTGTCTTTGTGCTAAAATTGAGGGTGAAATGTCTGGCTATTCTTTGAGGAACCATGGGTGCTTTGGTTCAAGTGAAAAACGCGGAATGAAATTCTGTTGTCGATAAAATGAAATTAATTTCTGGAGCTGGAAAAGTGTGGTCGTAAAGAGCAGCTCGAGAAAATCGTTTAAGTTTGATAGCATTTTGGATCGAACATATTTTATACTTTCTAAACATTGTTGTAATACTAAAACCAATGTGAAATTACATTGTTCCAAATTTGATAAACTATTCATAATTCCTCTGCAGTATTTTGCTTCCAAAAATAGAACAGACGTGAAGTCTTACAAAATTTTGTATTGAAACCAACACAAAATGTTCCTATTAATATGCAAGCAATAAACTGAACAATGTTGTACTCCTTTCGGACCAGTGTATGTTGCAGATGATTATTGCTATTGATAACCTGGGACGGTGTAGTATGTAGTCCCATCATGATATTCTCGACTATCTTACTCTATTGCATGTAGAAGGAAGGAAGTCATGTCATGTTAAGTGTGTTCGACGCACACTCATACTGCAGACATGGAGCATCATGGAGGCGACAAACATGCAGATTGAACTAAAGGCATCTAATATTGTCCTGAGTTTAATTATCTAATCAGACAATATGTTTCAATTGATATTGAATTGTAGATATTACCTTATTGGTTATGTAATAGTCCTGTAGCTGGGTCTGACTGTTGCTGCTGCATCTTCTTCTTCATGTTGTCCCTCCTGCAGCCCTGCTGCTGCTGCAACTACTGCTGCTGCTTGCACTCACTGCTATTCCACTACTTTCCCTCTGCCTACTGTTCCTGGTTCTGCAGCTGCAGTCTGAGGCCTGCATGTTCCATGTTGGCCTGTCACTGCTTCTGCTGCTGTTACTGCTTTACTTCCTTATTCATCACGTACAATGTGAAGAACCTGGTTGCCATGAAAACACACAAATATCGTATCGGTACCAAAAGTTTTCACACGAATACCGGCAAGCAAGGATAGCTGATTTTGATAGACTCGTCTTTCACAGATTTAAAAATTATCTGTGGTGCAAAATTTTAAATTCTCAACTGTGGTTAAATTTATTTATGAATTAAAGCCAGTTCCCACATCTGTGTCCATCAGAACAATTTAGAAGTTAATTTCCTTCTCTGTGGTAATTTTATGAACTCCAAAATATAAATCTACGAAATTCCCTACAACCTTTTCCTACATTAGAACACATACATCGGATAGTTTATGACATAAAAATATTTCAGCGATCTCAGTGGATGCAAATCGGTTGGATGATGGTCTCACTGACACAGCAAAATAAATTACATTACATGCAAAAATACCCCAAGCCCATGTTGTTGTTTTTAAAAAACAATAACTTTGTTATTTTGTGGCAGTAACACAAAAACCCCAGAAATTATGAAATTGTTATTCAATTGTGTTTGTTTATGTCAAATTAAGTGTATACAACAGTACTATGATCGTAAAATGGACTTGGTAAATCAACTCATCAAAATGAGTGAATGTGAATAAATTGATGTTCATTATCTTAGACAAATTTGATATATTTGCAACATAGTAATACAGTTTTCTAGTATTTTAATTCATATTATCTCTATTATCATTTAAAGTATAAGTTGAAATATAAAGTAAAAGGGTGCAAGGTCGCATTATCACGCTCTGTTTATATTTTTTAAGTCACATAAAATCAGAGTCATGTCATAAAATTCTTGAAGCAATGAATTTATGGAAAAATTTTATGTTAAATTCAGCTCCTGAAATTATAATAATTTTTGTCTGCACGGAAAAGTGTATGTCATTAAATTGAATTGAACTTTAATTTAGGTTGAAATACATTCATGACATAGATGTAAGACTTGAATCAGGCATTTTGCATTCCCCTAAACTGTGCACTGTAGCTTTACATTTGTCTTTTACCTGGCTTTTCAAGACGTGGTTGTAATGATACTGACATTAAGAATTATCATTGTTGATTGTAGTTGAATTTTAGCCTGTTTATATCCTTTGATTAAGTATGAAACATTCATTCGTGACTCTTCAAGTTAGAAACTGTAGGACAACAGAACATGATGATGTGACTTTGGTAGGTTGGTGGAAACATGGGACAGTGACAGATCGGGAACTTTTGTATTGATAGTTTATGCCGAAAATTCGATTGCACTGTGTTGACTGGCAGAGCGATCTCTCGGTGGATAAATGTGTTCAATACCTGTGCACACAATGTACCCAATACATGTAATGCAACTTTTACCGTATCAATTGTGTACATAAGGGTACATGTACAGGGAGCTCCCATAAGATACCGTGTTAAACTTCTGATACAATTTATGTGTACTGTACAGCCCTCACCTTTTGATACATTTCCTCGATCCGAGTTCTTTAGTTCACAGAGAAACAGAAATCACGAATTGGCAAGATTGTACATGTTTCTCTCAAAATAAATGAAAATTAGTCTACAACACAATGGTGCCCATGGATACCACTTCCTCTTTTATTATGTGATGTCAAGGAATTGTCCGGGTTTCCTTAACAACAAAAGGAAATGGAAAATCTGTCATTTATTCGAGACAGCTCTAGATTTCTTTGGTTTGAATGCAAATCCTGCTGCTTTTGTCAGTATTGTTACAAGGCTTCATTTGCAGTAAAGAAGCATTCATAAAAAAGGTATAATTTGCATAATAAAAAATTTTGCAACTGCAGATGTTCTCCCCACGCATCTGAACAAGAAAACTATGTTGATACGAGTTTGTTTTGGAAAAAAATCCATGCTGTGCTATTTGTTCATAACAACCGAATGCTCAGAAAAAACCATATTAATTTGGAAGGGTTTGGCGACAAAAGAATTTCACACTGTCCTATCTATACAAATTATAACGCAGTGTGAAATTTTACTGTTTCAAAATTAATAAAAATTTCTAATAGACAGTTGGATGATTTCTCTCCAATGTAAGCTCCAACATTTAATTGAATCAATAGGTTTAAAAAGGTTTACTATGTGATTACAAAACTTCAGTGCAAGATTGTGACAAAAGATTATTTTTGGCAACAAGTTTGTAACTAAAATGTAATTAATTTTGTCTCAAAAACGGTAAGGAGTTTCTCAATTGGGGCAAATACGGTAGACATACTGAATAAATCAAAGCATAATATCACATGCAAGGGATGATTTCGTTGATCTTTATTCCTCTTCACATAAATCATGTTGCTAACACGATACTTAAATCCCCACCGAAGTGACCATTGCCACAAGAGGAAGTGATTGTCGGTCTGATACAAAACAAGAGGAAATAGTACTCTATGTCGTCTTCTTATCACACGAAAACACTCTGTGTCTCAGGCTGATCAAAATATGATACTGTAACCTCTGTCACTGTCATTTACGTTCTAGGATTTATCTGGAATGAACAAGTAGCTCTAAATCTATAATGTGCTGTCTCCGTTTAAAGTATGGACCTGCAGGTTTAAAAGAGTGAAGGAATGTTGCGAGACGGGGTCTCCCCTGGGAAGTAAAATTTAGAGTTTAAAATAAAGGTTTTGTTAATTCGTACACTGTGTAATTTGGCTAATTTGTCTAATTATAAAGGATACAATTACACTAATTTGGTATTAATACTGTGTCCAGTGCAAAGATTGAACCATTTACAGCAAACTACCAATATTACACAGTTTGGATACACTGAATTCAGGCATCATTCCTGAAATTTGTAAATGTCAATCCTATCTAATTGTTTAATTACACAAAGTGCGAATTAAGAAAAACCAATGAGGATAGTTGCACTATGACTAAAATAAGGTGCAAGTGACATGAAATTGTTTTGAAACAATAGAACAGGAAATTGTGCTTTCGTGTGCATTTATAATACAATGTGGAATTAGCTTTTACAGACGTCCTCAAATTTATACGAATTTCAAGCGCGTTTTCAAAATCCTTGATGAGTGTGGTGTTACAGTCCAACGCCACTTCTTTAGCGTTGGGCTTAACATTACAGTGTTAGGGTTAAGGACGGTGCGTTAAGCTTTCTAATTCATCAGAAAGTCCATACTGTGCTACTAGTGTGCACAATGGCACAGCGTGGAATTCCATTGTATTGATACTTTACACTAGGGGTCTCAGATTTTTATCGATTATCGATTATTATCGATAAAATACTTTTATTGACAAACTAATTGTAGCCAAATTTCATATACGATTATTGAAGTCAAGATGAAAATATTATTGAAATTGAACAAATTGCTTGCTTTTACAAGTAAAACTAAGAAAAGCATAAAAATGGGGAAGCCACTAACATTAGAATTTACT
>JBCAUI010492504.1:0-13553 GCA_038406195.1 Haplosyllis anthogorgicola
GTGCTGCCTCTGGTGGAACTCTGCCTGCAGTCTACGCACTCTAGCGGATGCTCTAATCAAAGTCTGTCCGTTGACACTGTCAATCGTGGTTGCAAACTCCTTCGTTTGAGTATTCAATGTGTAATTTAACTGCCAGTGGGCACATTAAGGAAGTGATGCTGTAACAGAATAACTACGAATTGGAACGTTTAGAGTGTTTGTATGTTATAAAATGAATGTCAGTAACTTTTAGTACTTCCGCACTGAGTACACAATTCTGGAACTTCCAAACTTCCCAGCCACCGTGGCGATCTGACATTAATTCGGACAATCCAAGATTGAACAGTGCCGCAACTCGGCTTTTATCTTACTAAATGGTGAAATATGACAACAAAATAAGGATATTGTATGACAGTTTCAGCAGGTCTGGCAGTAGCAGGTCTGGCGCAAGCTCAGGTTGGAGTCGCAGCGCCCGTCATGAGTCAACCGGGAATAGCTACACCCACAGTGTACAGCATCAGTAGTTCACAACCCAGCCTAGCTCAACACCAATACACCCAACAACAGGTCGCTCTAGCAGGAGTCCAGGTAATGATGAGAAACTAATCTCTGTCATTTTAGGGAAATTGTCACAGTACATTTTCACAGTACACAAAGCTGTTAAAACTGGTTAAAATTACCGTCTTGGACGGCATTCACGACACTTTTGGGAGGGAAAAGTTCGTATTTGTGAGTAATCACGAAGCTTAGAACGCAATGCAGACAGTATATATTTTAATGAAATAATTATGTTTATTGCAGAATGCTTTGGCTCAACAAGGTGCAGCAGCTTCTCTATTGTCACAAGTTGGTGTTTCACAGGTGAGTACCTCAACTTATTTAAAATAATTCAAGTCATAGATAGCATGGTGTCTTTCAGGTAGTTCTAATAAATGAAAGTTTAATAATAACAAAACAACCTGATCACAGCTGTCATTATCTTTTTGAGTTGCCGACCAGAAGCGAATAGTTGCCGACTATGAGCGTGGGACGCACATTGGTCATTAAAGGGTTTTAGATGCTCTGTGAAGAATTCTCTCACTTATTAGATTAACAATTTCAAATAAAAGTTGATAGAACATGTCTTGCTGGCAATAAAAACTTCCTCCAAAATTTTTCAAAATCAATTGCTTGTTTCTGAAAAAGTTGCCAACCAAAGTCCTGAAAGTTGCCGACCATTTGGTTGGTGGTCGGCACTTAATGACATCTGTGCCTGATTATCGTTTACAAAAGTACCTGTATTAAAAACTACCTGTCGTAATTTCAGCCTGGAATCGCCATACCAACCACACTAGCAAGTCAGCAGGTTGCGACGGTTAGTTACCCTGCTCCTCGGCAACAGACGGCACCGCCTCCAGCCAAACAACGAGTTTTCACGGGCACCGTCACCAAACTACACGACAACTTCGGCTTTGTAGACGAAGACGTATTTTTCCAAACGACGTAAGTTCAGATTCATTTGCAAGTGGAAAATTCTTTCGGTGCATTAGGAAGTGTTGCTATATTGGAATAATACATTGTCAATTTACATATCGAGTGCATTTTTGTGTAGACTATGTTTGTTATTTTATGCATGTCATGGTATTTTGTAGTACTTTCACAGCTTCATACTTACAATCATCAGTGCATGAAATAAATATGCAATGGCAAACAGACATAATTTCGAGGAATCTTATGTTTAAACAGTGCTACAAATACAAACCAATTATGTTTAATAAACCTATCGCAAACATTGTGGACCAATACATTTTTCTTTCGAAAAATTTCAAATCGGCTGTACCTACTAGTAGACAGTTTAAAATCGTATCATATTTTGAATTTGTGCACGAAACGGTGAAGATTGTGTGAAAAAAAGATCAAATTGCAAAGAAAATTATTTCGTTTGATGCAATCTT
The DNA here is from genome assembly GCA_038406195.1 of Haplosyllis anthogorgicola. NCBI lineage: Eukaryota > Metazoa > Annelida > Polychaeta > Phyllodocida > Syllidae > Haplosyllis > Haplosyllis anthogorgicola. The sequence continues at coordinate 1,914 of JBCAUI010492504.1, forward strand.
TCGTTTCACAGGACTGATTTCCCATTAAAATTTAGAACTTTAGAAATTTGTACAGTCGGAATTTTATGATATGTGACATGTATTTCTTTTGGATTGCAGATCTGTTAAAGGTGTATTGCCAAAAGTAAACGACAGGGTACTAGTAGAAGCATCGTACAATGCAAACATGCCATTCAAGTGGAATGCGACAAGAATTCAAGTGCTACCTAACCAGGTAGTAGGGGTGAGATTTTATACTAAAATCCGCAAACCTACTTATATTTTAATCAATTCTTATCGCTGTGGAATCAATTTCTCAAAATAGAATTCTCAAAATTTTAGAAAGTTTCTCTAGGACCAATGTGCAACCACAAATATTTTTTGGAGCCCCCTATGTTGGATTCATGATGACTACTACTGGGTTATAAGTCGGGTATTAATATTTGATGGTTTTGATTGCAGCCGGCACAGCCACCCCCTTCCATGCATCCTCCCGCCCAGCCGAACCCAGGTCAGGGTCTGCTGAAGCCTCCGCCCATGATGGCGAACATCACACCGTCAGCAATGCCACAGCCGCCCCCGCCGCTCATGGGACAACCACATCCACAACCGCCGCAACAACAAGGTATGTGATTAATTGTTAAGAAATGTTTACTTCTGTGACATATGTACTTTAACTGTTTAAACAAGTTTGCAATTATTTGTACATAATTGCCTGTTGTGAATGGAATGTGACGACACTGTTTCCAGCGTCACAGCGTTATGGCATCACAAAGCATACTGAATAACGTCAAAATGTGATGTCATCTATTTTAGGCTGAAGACCAAATGGTCTTATCAAATTTCATTCAATAGGAAAAAAGAAATGGTAATCTTGTGATGAAATAAAATTTAAGGAAATTAGCTTGCAAAAATTCTTCAAATGCAGTTTGGGTTCAGAAACAAAGGTATATGAAGCACCATCATATATTTAGATGCAAGGCAAACAAAATAGAAGCTTGCATAACATATTGTGTGTTTTGAGCTGTTTGTACAAATAATTTACAGGAGGAGCCAGGGGTAATCGTCAACAGTCCGGAGGCGGCCGCGACCAGTCTGGAAACTACGAGCGTGAGCGTAACCAGCGCGACAGGGAACGGGACCGGGAGAGGCGGGAACGTCGTGAGCGCAGAGCCTCACCACGCAAACGGTCAAGGTCACCAAGGAGATCCAGGTCCCCGTCATCCAGGACGAGAAGTCCGCCAAGGTCACGCAGACCAGCCAGGGCTGTACCCAGATACATGGTGCAGATACCCAAAATATCACTTGACACGTAAGTACTCTTGTCTGCTTTAGATTTTGATTTAAGGTAACTTTTAGAAAAAAGTATTTCATATGCCATAGATTTGGCTGGTCATAAACTAATGCCAAGAAGTAAGTTTACAAAAAAAATTGAATCTGAGCCAAAATATGCCAAAATTGTACCTTGTGTTCATCTCGTCAAACATGGGGTGGAAAAATTATGTGTCAATTTTGTGAATTTTAATCAAAGATGCAAAAATATTCAGCAAAGTCTTTTCGATCGCCGCTCTCGAAAACTTCCTCCATTGAAACGTAATCTAAGAAATAAAGTCTGGCCTGGCCAAAAGCCAAAAAAAAAATTTTTTGGGGTTTTGCAGCAAAGAAGTAAATGTGATATCGCTGAGATCGCGCTACCAGAACCTGTACATCCCGAGTGATTTCTTCAACGCACAGTTCTCGTGGACGGACGCCTTCCCGGTCCACCAGCCGTTCGAGCTCGGTCACAGCTGCAGCTTCCACGTCTTCAACAAGGAGGTCGTCGCCGTCGAGAAGAGCGATGCGATACTCGAACCGTCAGATGCCGATCATTTATTCAGTGCCAAGGTTTGTTATGATGTGAATGGTTTTTCTTCCAGTGTGAACATTTTATAGAGTGGGTCCTCTTTTGAGCAACACCTAATTTTTACTTCACAAAAGTGTTGTCGCGTGAAGTACAGTTACACGCATTTAATACCAGTGTATCTCACTCAAAAGTGTTGCAAAAGATAGAGTGTCACTCAAAGGATATTCTACTGTTTACGTCACGTACAGTAGGGTAGGACCTCTTGGACGACACTTAATTTTTACTTCACAAAAGTGTCATAAGACAGTGTTGCGAAATGGAGATAAAGTTACACACATTCAATACTAATATTTTTCATTCAAAGAACCGTATTACACAAAACAGAGTTGTTCAAAAGAGAAGTTGTAAAATATAATGTTATCTGAAACTTTGTCACCAGATTCAAATGAATAGTACAAATTTGATGCATTATGATTGAAAGAACGATCAGGTTGTCTTCTTCGATGAAAGTGTATGTGTAATCTTTGTAACAGGTTATGCTCATGGCCAGTCCACAACTACAAGATTTGTACCACAAGTCCTGTGGCTTGGCCGAAGACACAAGTGACCAGAGGGAGTCCTTTCAACACCCGACAAGGTTGTTGCAGTTTCTAGTTGGACTGAAGGGGAAGAGTGAGCCCATGGCTATAGGAGGACCGTGGTCACCGGCGCTCGATGGTCCGAATCCGGGAGAAGACCCAAGAACGTTGATTAAAACGGCTATTCGCACAACTCGTGCTCTTACAGGCATAGATCTATCCAATTGTACACAATGGTAAGCATTCCACATGTATATTCAATAAGTAAACTGGGTGTGAAGGGAGGTGCAAAATTGCGCAAAAATAAGAAACGTGCGTATGGATAGTGGGAGGGGAAAAAAGGGCCTGTGCGAATGATATAAATGTAGCCTTAATACGAAGAATTAGATTCTGTAAGACTTTGTAGTTCACCCTCTGCGTGTTGACTGCCGCCTGTTAACGTTTCTTCCATGCTTGATTCAAGTGAGTCTTGTCGTGTTCATTTTTGTAGACAACTAATTCATGATGTCGTAAAAAAACAAAAAATAATTCGCCTTTCTAATAGTGTCTGCAAGTTGGTCACATGCTTACAATGGATGGTGCTGAACGACATGAGACTTAGTGACTTAACTTGTTGACACTGTTAGGAAGCGCAGCGTGTTTAGGTAGTGTTAGTGAAACAAGATGAGCTAATTAAGAGTAGTTAAGAACTACTAATACAAGAAGTCACCTGTTGTAATTAAGGACATAAAAGGGCGCAACGAAACGGAAAGTGTGTAAAAATGGTAGTTGTAGAAAAGGAGGAAGTGGGTAGGGGGGAAAGAGGGAGAGATGTATGTAGGCAGGTAGGGTTTATAGTTGAGTGTGAATTAACGCATTGGCTTTTCATCCCCCGTTGTACAGGTACAGGTTTGCTGAGATCCGCTACCACCGCGCGGAGGAGGTGCACAAGGGGCGCGTGGTGCCCGCCCGTGTTGAAACTGTCGTCATTTTCTTGCCAGACGTTTGGAGCTGCAGCCCCAGCCGGCTCGAGTGGGAGTCTCTGCAGAACGCTTACAAAAAGCAGCTGCAAGAGAAAATTACGGCCGAGAACAAGGAAGAGACTCAGGCATCTGCTCATTTTCCTTGATAACAAATTACACACATTTTCACACTCCATCCCCCATTCCGCCCCAGAGACGTATTATCAAGTTCCGCCCATTTGTCCTGACCAGTATCAGTGTCTGTACAGCTATTCTTTTGCGTTTAATATTTTCCTTTAGGCATACTTGTTAGTCAGATACGTGTTCGCCTCACTTGGTTTAAGTGCTGGCAAAACAAGTATCTCTCGAAACAATTGATGTCTGTAACTATGGTAACGTACGTAGCAACACCTCCATGGTAACCACCGTACCAGTTGCCAACTGAGTACTCTTTTGAGTTTGTCCAGCTATCCTGTGCATTGAGTGTTCGTGGTGGTGCGGGGAGAAAGAAAAAAATGCTTCTTCCCTTAGATCTGGAGATGGCTGGCTTTATCAGACAGCAAACCAAGGAACCTACTACACGACCACTTATTTTACACGCAACATTGAATATTGAAATTCACTCTAGATTCTTAATTCTCTAGCTAGTGCGCTCGTCTCCATGCCAACGACACAAACAACGAGTCGATCAAAACGGTCACGTTACCAAAAAGGAAACTGACTTGCCAAAGTGACACATGCTGCTCCTAGCTGGTTTGGACGACTCCTCAAAATCATTTGAAAATCCACATCATTCGAGACACACAAATGTGTATTTATTGGGCACATATTTGTGGTTATTTTTTTTATACTTTTTTTTCACTCATTTTGACCTGCCGTACAAGAGAAGTTTTATTTCAGTGTCGAGGGAGCTTGATTGGTAACAATTCTATGCGATTCACCAGATCTAGAGCCATTTCACACACGCCACTGAAGATGAAAACGATTGCCTCCAGAGATTTTAGCTAATAGCCTCTAATAAAATTTTACTACGATAAAGTTACCTTAATGTAAGCTAGGAACCACCATTTACCACGGGAGAAACACACGTTCCTGTAGTTCCATGTAAAATATCTGTGTCAGTGTACTATTTATTGCTTTGGCTTGCAAATTATGGTGGTTACTAAAAATTGTAGGTTAATCTGTTAGTATAACAACCATATGCTATCTATACACATGCTGTAACATCGGAAGTTTTATTTTTCTCTAGGACGATGAGGAAGATGGTGACGCGCCGATGGAGAAAAGTGACCCGACGCATTATTCCGAACTTGACCCTAAATCCATGAAGGTACAGTACAACTTGCTTTGAACGGTCACTGCTTTGGGCGGTCACCTACTTTATATGGCCAATTTTGGTTGTTATCTCTTATGTTTCATGTTTATTTACGGCCACCCTGGAATATGGCCACTAAATTAGATCGTTTTGCAGGGTTTTTTTTTTGGAAACTTTACAGTGTTTTGTCAGACATTTTGTAGTGTTTAATTGTAAAATTAACAAAAAATCAATTACAATGTCCAGAAAATGTCTTCTAAACGCACAATTTTGTCTACAAATTGATAATTGTTAATATTTTTCATGTATATAACTGTGTTCTAAAGTCACAATCACAGCGTTATTTTCATAATTTTCATTACTGTTCAAATATTTGATTTCATAGCAAAATAATAGCAAAATGTTAGTAACCATCTGCTATGACACCTCTCCTTTGTAAGGTCAGTCGTGTTTTACTTTTACGGCCACTTTTCGTTGTAAAATTGAGTGACCGTTCAAAGCAGGTGCTACTGTACATGTAAAGTCTACTATAAAAACTGAGGTATTGTCGTGTGGTAATGATACCCAGATACAAAAATGTATTATTTTTTATCATCTTGTTAGATAAACATCGCATTTTCATGAGCATAAATGCTAGAGCAGATACCGCATTTACCCACTATATAGTGTTTGTATGGTAAGTTAAGCCACGACTGTCAATGGCAAAAATTGGAAATTCACAGTGGCACAAGCGTTTGTGGTTGTGAAATTGTGCTTTAAGGAATCAGTGATTTGCAGTGAGTCAGAGATGTAGTTCCGAAAATTTATTACTTCAGGTGTCTGACTTGCGACGTGAGTTGGAATCGAGAAATTTAAGCTCTAAGGGTCTGAAGTCCCAGCTAATCGCTCGCCTTACAAAAGCAGTGAAGACGGAACAAGAGAAGGAAGAGGAAGAGAACGAAAAAAAGGAAGAGGTAAGTATTCGGAATTTCGTTTTGCATACATAGAGTGATTTCAATGATTGAAGACATGAAGATTTAAAAAACAAAATTATGTTTTTTAAGGAAACGAAGGAAGAAGAGCAAGAGGAAAAGAAAGAGGTGACAGAAAGAGAAGAGGAGCGAAAGAAGAGAGAGGTAATGAAAATAGCTCAATGTCGGACTATTTAAGAGATAAAGTGTTTAGGCTGCTGCTCAATGTGCATCTTAACTACACATCGATCGAGAAATGAATTTCTTTCAGCCACTAGTACAACTTTTGTTTGAACTATTGCTTTGCTTTAACGAAATATAGTTTTGAAAAAAAAGAAGACAATTATTGCAGTATTCCTTAGAGACCACTGTTCCACTACCTTGCTTTCTGCCTTTCATAAATTTAAAACCAGGAATCCCATCGGTGTCAACTTTTGCATGAACATGTAGATTTTCTATGTATAGGTTGCACGAGCTCTTAATACACTGCATTTATTTCCATAGGAGGAGGATACGAAGCGGCGTGAGGAGCGAGAACGTGTGCAGCGGGAACGTCGCTACACACTACCTGAGAACCCTGCTATTCTAGTACATCCCAACCCCCAGGCAAAGGGCGGGAAGTTCGACTGCACCGTCATGTCTCTCAGTGTCTTACTGGATTACCGGCCTGAAGACAACAAGGAACACTCGTTTGAGGTATGTTATGACAGGGTAGCATTTCATTATACACAGATTGGAAATGGAGAAAACTCCAAGTAAAAAAGTGTACAAAATTCAGCAGAATTACAGTTGAATAGAAAAATACCAAATCCAGGGTCTTCATGGACATGCAGCCATAAATCAGTTTAATTACAAAATAATGCTTTTGCAGGTATCGAAATGAAAACTTTGCACTTCATAAAACTTCCTTCATGTGACATGACAAAATAGGTCTTGTCATAAACCACATGTGACGAGTTGAACAATATTTTTTTACATGTGTTAAACAAAGATGCAAACTTGCCAGTGCTGCTAAATGTTTAAGACTGAATATAAACTTTCTTATGCTGTCGTGTTTTCAGGTTTCGTTATTTGCTGAACTTTTCAATGAGATGTTGATGCGTGATTTTGGATTTAGCATTTACAAAGCACTGATGGCGTTGCCAGAGAAACCGAAAGAAGACAAGAAAAAAGATAAAGATCACAAGGTACGATGCTGTAGCAAATTGATAAAAAGAATCATCTCGGTCTCCATTTTGATGCATTGTGGTGTTGAAATACTCGGACTTAAATGGTCAAGTCCCATCACATTTATTACGATTATTACGAATTTCGAATTTATTACGTTTATTTTTGAACGTTCATGCACAGAATAAAGAATTAGATCTGATAAACAATGATTACTATTTAATTGAGATGCTTTAATATTTAATTTGTTTATTCACAGGACAAGGATAGTAAAGATAAAGATAAAAAGGATGACAAGAGGGACGAGAAAAAATCCGACGACAAAAAGTCTGGAGACGATAAGAAGAAAGATGACGACGAGAAATCAGGGGTAAGATTCAATACTCATTATTGTTAATGTTTTGAGCCGGGCTGTAGTTTGTTACAGCTAAAATGCTGTAAAAGGCAGGCAGTACAAAAACAGGTAACATAGATGTACATGACTTTTTTGCAAGCAAACTGACACAAAAGGAACATGTTGCACTGTGCAAGAGATGCTGCTCAAAGCAGGTTCTACTGTAACAATCTACGTGATAACTTTCCTGCAGTGACCCTGTAATGTCTTCAGTAATGAGAAATGGAGAAAAGTATGAACGATCTCTGAAATAAAAACAGAGCAACAGAAATAATCGAAAGTATTTTTTTTTCAGGAACCGGACGCAAAGAAGAGAAAAACAGACGAGAAGCAAGAAGAGAAGAAGGAAGACAAGAAAGACGATAAGGTGAGAGTTGATGTCAACCACTTTATAGCTGGGACCTAGGCCGTGGTGGATAAATGTTGGTCCAAAAGGTCTGAATGACTGCCTAGATGAGAGGCAAGACTGGGAGATTCAAAGAAAATGGGAATGTAACACGTGTGATGAAAATGTAAAAGTTGAAAATGATGCAAATAAATGTGTTAACAATATTAATTCTCTTATCAGGAAAAGAATGAAGAAGAAATGGAAACGGAAGCAGCTCCAGAAGAGGAGAAGGGTGAGAACTATAAATTAATAGTTAAATTAGAATTAATGAAGACAATGATTTACAGTAAGTAGAAATAATGCGAAATGTTGCATTTTAGCGGAGAAAGAAAAGAAGAAGGACGATAGGAGCGACAGGGATAAGAAGCGAGACCGGGACAAGGATAAGGACAAAGACAAGGATAAAGAGAAGGACAAGACGAAGTATGTGACAGAGAACCCGGCGCTGCTGCTGGCGTTCGTTTACTTCGATCAGAGTCATACAGGGTACCTACTGGATAAAGATGCCGAGGAGATACTGCACACGATGGGTTTACATCTATCCAGGTCACAGGTACGGAAGATTTTCATTTTCAATTTAATTTGGGTTGTTTTAACTATCTAATAGGTGGTCGACTAGAACCTTTTGTCTCCGCCAGCAAAGTGTTTTTCCATATTATGAGTGATCATCTAAACATATTGGGTTTTCTGCTGAATTATAAAATGTGATCAAGTATCTGTTGTGGAAGTGATCTGTTTGACTGGATTCGCACCAGTATCAATATTATTCAATATCTTTGGCATGTAGAAATATTCATTAACATCATGAATGTGTGAGTAAGTAATTTGTCTGGATTGATGCGTAATCGTGACCTATTGAAGTAATAATTGTCTTAACACTTATCGGCATTGCCTGCAGGTCCGGAAACAGATAAACAAGTTGGTGTCTCGTGACATCCTCAACTACCGCAAGTTAACGGATAAACCAATAAGTAAGGAAGAAAAGAAGAAAGAAGGAGAGGAGGAAACGAGTAAAGAGGCTCCGGCTGCGGGAGAGAAAGAGGAAAGTAAAGAGGAATCAAAGGAAGAACAGAAGGAGGATGCAGCACACAAGGCCGCCGCTCAACTTGACGAGGAGACAGTCGGACTGGGTAAATTTATATTTTACAAATAATATTTACGAATAAATCAGCCAGGGATGTCATTATTTTTCCATAGCAGCACCTGAAATTGATTGAAAAGTTAGATGCCTGACTGATGCATGCAAAGATTTTTAGATTGTAAAAGATTCCTAGTGTTCTCCAACTTTGTGGGATGTTAGTAAAGATGCCCTAAATTTTTATATTTATCTCCATTTGAAAGTTTAGCAAAATGCACTGGTTGGCGCTCATATAGATATTGTGTGCGTCCTTATGACATCTACAAATCCACATCCTTTAGATTAAAAAAGACATCCTTAAACAATTGTGGTAAATGAATACAAAGATAACAAGTGGCACGTGTTCTTCAGTGTTCAGAATAAGGCCAGTCCGTCGGACATTGGCTACAATTTGCTTCGGTCTGACTGATTTTTAAATAATTAAGGTCCGAACACAGTATTTAGGGTGATCAACTACCTTTGGTCTGACTGGTTTTAAAACTAACTCAGAACACTAGTTCTTGCAACATTGCTGTTGAAGGTAGTATGTGCACCTATGGGGGAAAAAAAACTTTTCTTGCACTAACCAACTGTTCTTTTTGACTGAAAAACATTATGTAGTTTTAAAAAGTATCCGATCCTTGTTGCAGGTAACAAGCTTTTATTACCAAGTAAGGAAGAAGTGGTGAAGAGCTCACCAACGAAGCGCAGCACGCCGTCAAAGAAGGGTCAGGAGGGCTTGGTGTTGTACAAAGGTGCCATGGTGGATATCGCGAGTGTGCTGCAGAGAAGCGAGAAAAGTGAGAAGACGAGAGCGCAGCTTGAGAGTAAACTAAAGGAGTTACAGGATGATATGGGTAAGGCTATGAACTACCAAGATAAATTTGGGTACAAGGAGACGGGCTGGTGACGAAATATGAGGGTATGAGTCGGCACAGTAAAATGAAAAGGGTACGAGCTTTCAGAAGCTGAAGTCCTTGGTACAATAAAAACTGATATGGTTTCGGTTGTCTGAAAAGTGCTTAGGCTAAGCTAGAGCTTAATGTGAGACAAATTGGTCACTTTCCGTAACAAGTCTTTGTCATATTTTCATTAAGCCAGGGATGTCGCTTTTTAGATTTTTATTGGCATTCCGCTTCTTTTCCCAGCAGGATTTTATTTTCAGGGAACAGATAATGACATCTCTGCAAAGTGAATGGCTGTAAGATTTTATGTGTTCGTTCTTATTTCCAGACGAGCTACAGACGAATTTGAGCAGCAGCGAGCAGACGGGACAGAAAGTCGCACTTGAATTAGCCGATCTCAAAAAGAGACTGCGTGAGCAGAAGCGCAACACTGAAACGGCAAATCAAAATGCACAGAAATTCCAGGAGCTTCTGGTCAAAGCACGCACACAGTTAAGCAGTCTGGTGGAAGACTGTAATACCGTATTAGTCGGAGAAAGAAAAGATGACAAAAGTGACATCAAAACAGAAATCAAAGCGGAACCGTCAGAAAACGGTATCAACTAGTGCAACATTGGGCTAACCAAATTGACAACTTGCAGTGTGTCTCACTGCGCACAGTGTGTACCCGTGAGCGTGGATGTGTGTTTTTATGTGTACATAGTATATATTTTTCAATTTGAACCCTAAATAATACTGGATAACAAAGAATGGGAGAAACCTGAACCTGAAAGTGCCAGAATTCCAACGTCGGAAAGGAATTATTTGAAGACTAAGTGGCACATGCTGTTTTCCAGGGACTAAATGAACTTTGCTTGAAGCACTGCAAATCTTGCGAGGGAAAAAGTCAATTTTAGCTTGAAGTACTTCAAATTATACGAGGGAACGTAATCAGTATGTTCACCTTTGACAAAGTGTTCATTAGTTCTTCATTAGCAGTTTCAGAACATTTAGCAGCACAATTGACCTGTTATATGGTAAAGGATTCAAGGTGACGTAGGTGTAGGTATTTATTAGCTTCCATACGGTTATCACTCAATAATATCACACAACGTAAAGCTCAATATTGAACATTGATTCATGTAGTAATTTCAACCCCGTTAATTAAATTATTTTGCATTTATCAGTACATCAGTGTAAGTCGGGTTTACGCACCTTACCGCATTTAACGTAAAATCCCAACGCGCCAATATATTACAAGTGGTAAAACTAATAATGTTGGGCAAAATGTTGACGTTTAAGATTATTTTACGCATCAACATACTAGATATTAGTGCGATCTAGCAAACGACGGGCGTGCAAAAAAACATGTACGTTAACAAGAAATGTGTTAAATAATTACCTGTTTATATACATGTATTTTCACATGTTCGTTGCTGCTTCAAATACATAATACGTAATGTATACGTAACCGTGGATGTTGGGAAATGATCTAAACTTAAAATTTTATCCTGTGTGTTATGTCCATAAAGTTAGACCGTGTACATTGATAACAATAATTTGCCAAGCCACAGTCTGAAAGCTTGTTTTGTTTTCAAAATAAAAGCAGTACTATGTATTGTAGTATGTTTATATCTAAGAGAATACGGAGCCGCCATTCTCACTGCGTTATCTACCAAAAATGCAACGTTTCTGCTGCGTAATGCAGGAAATTATAAGTGTAATCTTGCGCACATCAAACCAGTGCTAAATGGCCAGAATTTCTGCAAGTTTTTTTTTTTATGAAAATTTGCTTGGGGTTCCCATGAAAGTAAAATTTTTCTACCACACTGATCACATGCGAAAGCCGTGATATTTACAAGGTATAAGGCTTTATTATTTAATTGTTTGGATTACATTTCCCGCTGCACTTTGAAATCGGGATTTCAAAAAAAAATCATTTGAGGTTGAAACATGATGCGCACGGCAAGAGTTTTGCATCGTAATGAGTTTCATCAGGAGACAATCGAGAAATATTAAATATTTTATCGATATTTATGAACAGTTTGGCTTTCTTGGGACCAAGTTCAATTTTTATTTTTATT
>JBCAUI010492615.1:0-13552 GCA_038406195.1 Haplosyllis anthogorgicola
TCAAGTAATAACTGAAATCTTTTCATACTTGGAATATCCCCTTTTTAGAGGAATGTCATCAAAACAAAGGAATAACCTTCACGCCTTCTGAATAGCCCAATCAAAACAAGGTCATGCTAAATGTAAACAAAAATTCATTGAACACAATGTAATTCATTATACGTAATGATTTTAATTGTTTATATAAAAGAGTCCCTTGCTGATCATTGCCCATATCCGAAAGTAAGAAATCAGATGACAACAGAAACATTTCTGCAGTTTCCTCAAAGATTGAGTAATAGAAATGTATCCATTTTCAGAGAAACTGCTTGTGGTCCTACGAGACGGCAGGACGCTGATTGGGTATCTGAGAAGTATTGATCAATTTGGTGAGTACATGTAGACAACATTTCGTCTACAGTCAGTGCATGAAGTGGCCAAAACGTTTTCAAGTTATAAGTTTTAAACTGAAAAACAGAGATTCGACCACCAGTTTCCTCGTTTTTCCATTTTTTTCTGACTTTGAAATGACACAAAATGGAAATCAGACATTTGGTGGCCCTTTTCATAATTGTTTCATTTTTATGTTTTAAAGTTTTATAGATACATTTCATCATATCTTAAAATGTGCTAAAAATCAACCTTGGACTATTTGCGCAGGTTGCTAAGCATTACATACGTACATGTATGTTTAAATCAAACCTACGAGCAATAGTGTAAGGTATATAGCGGTTTAAATTTTTAGTGTCCCAAAACTGGGTCCCCCCCTCTAGTATGCTTCAATAACAGCACATTTATATTACAGAAATGCAATCCCCCTATCTCTGTAAAAAAAACCCTGATTATTTTCATGGAATGAAGCTGAAAGTGGGAAAAATCGAGATTATCAAGATAATTTTTTATGGATATTAGAAATCATGGTTCAGTACAATATTATTTATTTTATCTGTTAAAACCTGGAACTATGACGTCTTTGCTGCGGCTGGACAATTGAGATCTAATCACAGCTAAATAAGGCAAATAACATTAACGTTAAGTCGCATTCACGCCCCCCCCCCCAACCAAATATTTTCAGCTGTTAGTAACCCTCGCCCAAAGTGAAAAATGTACAACGAGGGAAGCGCACGTGACGCCGTAGCAGCCAATCAGCTGCCAAGAAGGGTACGCTGACGTCGAGCATTATGAAATTGCTCATTTGCGATCCAAGTTGGAGTAATTTCATCCTCGTTTTCTCAAAATTTAACCCATATTCCAAGCTAAAAACCATTCCAGTAGTTTGTAGATTAACAAGGTAATATCCTTGATATAGTTTAAATGCGAAAAATACCCTTAAAATGAGGAAAATTGGTCCATAAATTTGTGTTCGTCACCAGATGTCACCCCCATTTCGGTGGCCTATTTAAGGCGGCGCCGGCAAAAACACCGCGATGCCGAGGTGGTTTGTAGAATTTTAAAAAGAGAGAAGGAAAATCCATGAAATTCTCTGGATATATTGGGCATCGTTGCATAAATATATGAAAATTCTACGCAACATTTTATGCTGAATCTTTTAAAATTGTATTTTGTACATTAACTCGTACAAAATCGTCTATATAACGATGGGATTTGGCCTGTGAAAAATATTTCATCATAACACAGTCGGAGTGGCAAAAGTGAGTCCACACATGATTTACCGTGTCGTAGATTAGTTAGGTTTGTTGCTAAATATACCGTGATCACTTGGGAATAGTTTTGGATAAATTATTTAGGCTAATGGGCTAGAAAAGATAATTTCGTGAGACAAAGGGTTGCCTCTTTCAAAATACCAATATGGCGGTGCTTGGCTTCACCTTGTCTGGCTTCCATTATCCGTTATCTACAACTGAATATGCACAAAATGTGCCAGTTAGTGCAATGTGCATATGCTAATTAAAATTCCGTTACAGCGTTTAGGCAGCACGTTTGAACGGTGCAAATTTTGACCTTTTTATAATGAAGGGGAAAGTGATTTAATTCTGCAGACAGGTCTATTTGGGGATTTTGTCTCTCGATTCGAGTTGTCTGGCAATGTAGACCAGAGATCCCGGCCATTATTTGTGCCATTAAACGCTCTCATCGAGACACAAGATTTATGTATGGTGACCTGGGCCCTTGAAATTCGTTTCCGCAACGTAAATAATCTACGACCAGGCTACAGTGGATCTACGGTAAAAAAAATTGTACGGAGGTATGCGTGGATACACTGTTAAATTTGTTTTTATTTGTAGGCTGGCCTAAAGACCCCTATCGATGACCAATGGGGACATGGGTGATGAGAAAATCACGGTAATGCATCTTTTTTCACGTTTTAATCAAGGAAAAAGAAGGCAACTTTCTCGAATCCTTGCAGACTACGAGTTAGAAGGTACTTGGTGAGAACCGAGTTGTTTGTGAACTTTTAAGTTCATAGTTGACACATTAGTTCCTTTTCGGTTTACCAGTCATTTTGACAGTTGAACGTTGAGTTAAATAAATCCATCCACCTTGTAAATTCAAAAGTGTGAAGTAAATAATGAGGTCACTGTGACCAGGATATTTAGCAATCGTGAATTTGGTACTAGGCTATCACATGATATCCTTCACATAAGCAGGGTTCAAAATAAATTAGATGCAGTTGCTGCAGCGCTGTTCCCATTCTCACCTCGTTCCCATTAATTGGGACCAGTCGGAAGAATCATGGAAGAATGATTGGACAACTGTTGTAACGTGTGCACTTTGTGTTTGTGATGTTGACTTCAAATAGCAAGTATTTTTCCAGAGTTCAGCAATGAGTGCAGAAAACGGCACAAACAGTTTGGATTCAGGAGGTGGTGGTGATCAAATGACCCAACCGCGGAGACCAGGCAGGATGACGAACCAGCTGCAGTATTTGCAAAAGACCGTCCTCAAGAGTCTCTGGAAACACAACTTCGCATGGCCATTCCATCAACCTGTTGATGCACAGCGGTTAAATTTACCCGTAAGATCATGTCGATTAGATATACACTCAAGTGTACATGTTAATTCTGTAAGAGCTTTGTCATAAAATGAATGTTAGATGTCTCAAACCAAACTCGCAGAGTCTGGCCATCTGATCATCCGTCAGACAACTGAACTTTCAATTAGATAAGTTACTGCACAAATGTTGGTGGCAGTCTTCATAAAGAATATATGCTATTTTTGACAGGATTATCACAAAATAATCAAACATCCAATGGACTTGGGCACTATAAAGAAACGACTAGAGAGCAATTACTATTATAGTGCCAAGGAGTGTATTCAGGACTTCAACACCATGTTCACAAACTGTTATGTGTACAACAAACCTGGTGAGGTAAGTCTGATTATTTTGCACTGGCGACTTGGTTTGTAATAAATGTACATGTACACTTGTATACTCGAACCTTTTAAATGTTCACTGAATATACTGAATATTAGAATCATTAACGTGAAAGTGTGGAAAGTAACCTACATTTACTGATTTATATTTCAGGACATCGTTATAATGTGTCAGTCACTGGAAAAGGTGTTTTTGCAAAAAGTCGCTCAGATGCCCCCAGAGGTAATTTAAAATGTTGTTAGGCTATCAAATAGTAATTTATGCAAAGTGGTACTGTCTAAAGCACCTTGGTAAACTTGTTTTCTTGCTCTTTCTGTCGTAAATACATGCATACATACCATGATATTGTGTTCCATTATCAATTTTATTTTATCTAGGAGCAAGAAATTCCTCCGCCTACGAAAAGGCCTCCAGGAAAACCTCCAAAGGCTGCGTCTCTGAGTTCACAATTGAAGCAGACTATCGCTGCACCAGCAACTTCGACAGGCCCTGCACCGAAGAAAGAAAGTCAACCGCCAACATCTACAGTGAATAGTGTCGGTTCCACACCAAATTCGACATCAGGCAGTATATCCACGCCAGAGATAGATCTTAGAGCCTCGGCTGTTCCTGGTGTCGTTCCTCCCGGACCAGTAACAAAGGTAGTTTGCATTTAGCTTCAATCCTAATTGTAAAATTCAACCTTTGCACTATTTTAAAACTTCAGTAGCAGTAGGTTTCGCAAGTTTGTGATTGCGTTTATTGTTCAGATATTTAAAAGTGCCAGTTACAAGCTTTGTCAAGAAGCATAATCAAAACATACTGCTTCACATTTAATTCCTGTGCACCCAAAAGGCCTGTAACGATAACCTATGTAGTTCAGCAGAGAGTGAAGAGGTTGTAGTATTGTATTGAAATATTTCCCTAACATTTCATTTTATATAGTCCAAGAAAGGAATTAAGAGAAAGGCAGACACAACAACACCTGCACCTGTGCTGCCAATAGCTCCGTACGACCCGCCATACGAACCAGGTTTAAAATCTGGTGAAGGGGCAGCAGCCCGTATTGCAGCAGGAAGGCGTGAGAGCACTCGACAAATTAAGAAGCCAAAGAAAGATCTACCCGAGGATCAAGCGCAACATAGTACAAAGCCAAAGAAAGGTCGTTTGACTGAGGCTTTGAAATACTGTAATGGGATCCTCAAAGAGCTGTTTGCAAAGAAACATGCAGTAAGTACAACGTACTTCTGTTCCTATTTACAATTATAGTATTGCCTTGTCGTCTGTTAAGTGAAGCTTGACCAGATATTTGCTTGCCATATCCGTTTGTTTTGTCGTTAGGCTTATTTTTTTTTAATCATTTGGATTACATTGCATTGTCAGGATTTTCAAAGTGCTGCGATCGGAAAAAATAAATAAATAAAAATTGAACTTTGCCCTCAAAAAGCCAAACTCTTCATAAATATAAATAAAAATAAGATTTTTTCCCCAGCAACTTGTAACGGTTCATTTACAACATTATCGTTTTTTGCTGGGCACACATGTTTCAGCTGCCACTTTAGTTTTTGTGGGTTTTTTTGAAAATCTCGATTTTAAAGTGCGGCGGGAAATGTAATCCAAACAATTAAATAAAAAAAGCCTTAGCTTTTCGAAGGGCACTGACAGTAAAAATATTTTCTAAAAATCGAAGTATATGTCATGTGATTCGCTTATGGTATCTTGCGTTATATATACTACCCGTCACATGTAAACGAGCACTTCAAATCCATGTGTGGCCTATTGCAGCGAACCTTTCAAATATTTCAGAGTTATGCTTATCCGTTTTACATCCCAGTGAAGGCTAATGAACTCAATCTTCATGATTACTATGACATCATTAAGAAGCCCATGGATCTAGGAACTATAAAGGTACTATTATTACCCAGCTCACTTTACCTTTTTGCAGGGATATGCTTGGCCATTTTATAAGCCTGTTGATGCAAGTATGCTTGGTCTTCATGATTATCATGAGATCATCAAGAAGCCCATGGACCTTGGTACTGTAAAGGTACTTAAATCTTTCTTATTTATGTATAAGATGCTGGTGCAGGTCTCTGGGTGTTATCAATTCACGTGTTAACATTTACAGTTCACATGGTGAGATGGATCAAATGCTGCCACTTTAGTCATCAGTTTGCGTGCAACAGAATATCTCCCGATTTGCATCAATGGGAACAAAAGGTGTAGTTTTAATAATACCCATGAACTTTTCACATTTCTTTAAATTATAGCAAAAGATGGACGCCCGCGAGTACCGAACCTCCACAGACTTTGCCGAAGATGTTAGGTTAATTTTTACAAACTGCTACAGGTACAATCCTCCAGAGAGCGATGTTGTTATGATGGCAAAGAAATTACAGGTACGCATGAGTATCTGGAATAGTTGACTTACAAGGGTCTCGTTAAACAGGCTATGTTAATAGAACTTCATAAATGTCAGGACACCCACCTTCTGTGACGTAATCGGCAAGGATTTCCTGAACATTTCTACGTAAATTTAAGTTCAAGTTAATCCGTAACAGAAGCTGCGGTCTAATAACTCATAACCACTGGTATTCTGTCGCTTCTAAGCTCCCCCAAATCTCCATTCGAAGTAAACTAACGAGACCAGTACATGTATTCCTGTATCAAGATCGGTTTCTCTTGTGGACAGGATGTTTTTGAAATGCGGTACGCTAAAGCGCCAGAAGATACATTAACAATGAGCACAGATGAACCATCTACACCCGGAAGAGACGACCTTTCCAGTGATTTCTCTGGAAGTGATTATGAAGATGATCTTGATGATGATGACGACAGTGAAGAAGAACGTGAAAGACGCTTGAAAGAAATGAACGAACAGGTAAGTTAACAATTTTACATTATCTCATGTTACGTTTGACGAAAAAGGGTACCGCTGAATTTGTTACCGTTAGTTGTGTTAATGGGGATAACAGAAAAGTTTGTCGCCTTCCTTTCCGCGAGGGCAGCGAAACACAACAATGTATTTTAAAAAGGTTGAAACAAAGATTTACAGTTAAGACGTTTTTGTCCTGTCATCTTTAAGGTAAAACGCCTCCAAGAACAATTGGTCCACTTGACACAAGAAAACAACCAGAAAGCTAAGGAGAAAAGTGAAAGGAGGAAATTGATGCTTCAGCGGAGGAAAAAGAAGAAAGAGAGGGCCATGGAAAAAGAGAAAGAAAAGGCTGCAATGGCCGAGACAGTGACAAAGGAAGCTGCACAGGCTTCCGTAGTAGCTTCAAGTGCTGTAACAGCAGTAAGCCAACCAGTTGAAGCTGTGGCCACGCCAGGAAAGGCTGCAGGCAAGGCTGGTAAAGCCAAACAACAAAAACCGAAAGCTGCCCCGAAAAGACCACGTTCTACCAACAAAACAGCATCTAAAAGGAACAAACAAAATGCTGTCCCAACAGTATTCGATAGTGACGATGAAGACAATGCTAAGCCAATGTCTTACGATGAAAAAAGACAGCTTAGTTTAGACATTAACAAATTGCCAGGTATGCATCACACAGTATTTCATACCGGTGTAATAATGCAAGCATATCCGCGACAAGGAGTCGTTTAATGAGATACCCGGGGTCTTCTGTGATGCCAGTGGATTTAACCAGTGATAACCTTAATTAATACCATGGAAGTTGGAAGTTTGGGTAGTCAATTTCGCCCTTAAAGCCATTGTATGTCTGCAGTGGCATAAAGGTAGAGGTTCCCCAGAGTTTTCATGTTACGAATGTTTGTTAAAAGAAACCCAATAAGCCAAAACAAGAAGATAATCGCAGTTGACGATTCTTTTTCCATTTCAAGAGAACAGTGCCAGTGAACAATAAATTCCACACAACTTGTACGCACGCGAGCTATTCATTGCGCCTTGAAGTAAAACGCAAATGGTGCGATAGAGAACAGTTCATATGAAAAACAATTCCATTCTAATAATTCGTATAAAGCATATGCATAAGAAAATTAATAATCTGAAAAGCACCACTCAGATTAGACTCTAATCTATCTACAATTCATCGTCGTAACCCTACCCTTGTGCTAAGTAAAAGGCAGACTTAATAGTTTTCCTTATAGAACACCATGAGTTATGTACACCTTGACATCATTGTGGACTCCCCATGACCAAATGCCGTGCTCCCCCCGTTTTGTTTCGAGGTCAACGGAATTATTCGTGCCCCGTTACCTGGAGCTTGATTGCCTCGATTTTGGAATTGCCACACAAGGACTTTTATCTACACAAACCCTACACTGGCATTTTAACTTGTTCTTAATTTCCATTCAAAAGTATGTGGCCAAAAACGTATGCATGTTCTGCTGAAACTGCAACAAGAGAACGTATTCCCTCCTTTCGGTTTACCTGGTGGCTGTCCGTTAGTCTTGACTACACTCCTCCCCGGATAAATCGATATCGCTTATATCGATACTTTTTTCTGCACCAAATTAATATACCCTCATATTAATTGTTCCGCTTATATCGATATCCCGCTTATATAGATGCTATTTTCCCGCACCATAAATATCGATATATCCGGGGACAACTGTACCCGATTTTGGCTACGGACTAGTGAATTCTGTCTTTGGAATTCCGTCTCGAAAAATAGTTGGGAAAAAATCCCGTAAATGGTGTCTAGTTGGACTAGTTGCACTGGATCCGGACTAGTAAAAATTGCCGGTCCGGATGGACCAGTTATTTTGAAAGGTTGAGGGAATCCCTGTGTCCCATCAAATTACCACCAAACCATCCCTACCACATGTGCTACACTTTGTTTCCTGATAATGCTGACATTACATCAACTGATTTTCGAAGACGGAGCATGTACATATCCATGTACATCGATAAAATCTAGAAAGGCAAATACATTCCATATTGCCAGGACAGGTTCAGTGACCAAATATTGCGACCTTTAATCCTGTGAATGATACACCCTATCCTATATTGCGAAGAAATTTTTCATTTTTCATTTTCTTAATGGAAAAACGCCCTATGGTGTGCCATGGATACGTACTCTCAGGCTTTTGCGAACCATTTGGTGAAAAGATAGCTAACGGAAATATTGCACATGTTAGAATTTGAATTTGCGTTATTGGTGTATTGTGACAATTTGAACTTTATTGGTGTATTGTGACACTTATATTCGATTTTATTCGCAGGTGACAAACTAGGAAGAGTAGTTCACATTATCCAGTCACGAGAACCGTCCCTACGAGAAGCCAATCCGGATGAGATTGAGATAGACTTCGAGACTCTAAAACCATCAACTTTACGGGAACTAGAAGCCTATGTTATGTCGTGTTTAAAGAAGAAACCTCGAAAGCCATACAGTAATTTGCTTAATCATTTTAAATAATTTTATATTCATAAGTTGCACAGCTCAGCTTGGAACAATTTAAAAGTATAGAATTGATGCCAATTGAAATAAACAGATCAAAAAGAAAGAATAACTATTTAAAACCTTGTAGCAAAGCGAACTACTGGAAAGTCGAAAGAAGAGGCTCAGATGGAGAAAAAGCAGGAATTAGAAAAACGGTTGGAAGACGTCAAAGGCCAACTGGGTAACGCAGCACCTCCAAAGAAAACGCCAAAGAAAGGTACGTGTTTCCTTTATCTTCATCGGGCATTGCTCCACGTGTGTGCATATTGGTCATAGTTGAAGGTGTAGAAACGAGGAAAACTTGAACCCGCAAGGATAAATCTGCCTTGTCCAAGGGTGTTTTGCCAAATTGGTTGTAGGCCTATGTATTGTTGGAAGATGTTTTAATACAGTAAAACCTGTTTTAAGCAGGTGTTCGGCATACCCTCCTTTTACATCATTTTGTTATAAAATTGCTCTTAAACATTCATATTTATTTTACCTGGTTTGGAGGGCATATTTGCCTTCTGTGGCATTCTACTTTTAACAAATTAGGGTGTCGGTCAAAACAGGTTCTACTGTATCGAATTGTTCTATTTCAATTGAATGTGTTTGTATTGTAGAGGACAAATCACACGGGGGTGAGCCTGGTGGAAGTCGACTTAGTGCAAGCAGTAGCAGTTCTTCAGACAGTGACAGCAGTTCAGATAGCTCATCAAGTAGTTCTTCAGATACCAGTGATTCAGAGTCAGGTTAGCGAAGCTCTTACCTACAAAACGTCATCTTAAAAATCAGATCTCTTCATCAAGAAAATACAAGAAAGTTATTCGTCATTATTTGTATTCATTATCAGAGCAGCATTGTCATGATCAGTGTCATGGTTGTTTGTGCAATTGAGGTGCACATACTGTGCCAATTTCCGAAGTTCGTTTTTTGCTATCTTCTAAGTTGTAACGCGAAAGAACGGATACAATTAGGAATATTAATCATGACTTCACGCACGTTGGTGTGCATTCAAGATGATTTATTGCGTTTGTGCTAAATTGGTGTAAATAGCAATGTAAGTGTTTGTAAATTATTGTTGCAAGAAGCACATCAGACAATTGTACAAATAGTGATAAAGGGAGCGGTGCTGTTAAATGAACTGTGTTCACTTATCCCTCTACTGTTAGACATGTTTGGATTCTTCAAGTATCAAATGACACTTGGACAGATTGTGAATCTGACGGTGTAAAGCATGAACAAATATTTAAAACTGAGTAATAGTTTAATTGTATTATATATTTTATATATTTATGAATGGTGAGATTGACTGAAAAATGAAATCGTGTGTATGCCATGTGAACAGTGGATAACCATAGATAAACAACTAGATCACTGTAAGCCCAAATGGTTTTTACTGCGGTAGTGACTTCTCCGTTATATTTTTAGTGTATTGAATAAGTATATTACATCAGAAATTGAAACATGTCACCACGTATATCTCCACTAGATTGTTAGCCTTAAGAAGCCATTTGGGATATAAATTAAGTAGCCAAAGAGTGCAGACTGTGTTACAAGAGGCTGGCCTTGGGTTAAAGGCTGGTTAAAGTTTATATTTTGTGAATAGTTAATGTACCTACTGTACAGTCATTTAAGTTACATAGATCACACTGTTTGCCAATACCTACGATTCGAGTGAAGTGAAGTTCCTTTATGCCAAAATGTCGGATAACCACCAATTGATCGTTTGGAAGTCAAAAAACATTTTTGAGAATTCAACTTGTCGGCAGAAAGTCCCGTAATGAAGCTTGGAAGAAGTGCAGTGCCGCTGATGAACGTCGAATGACATGCGGTTGTTGTACTGAACAGGCAAGCCTTTGACTTCCAGCTGGCCTCTTCCTAACACATTGAATTTGCACTCCATGGCTCTCTTTAGGAGATTTGTTTACCAAAAGTACCAGAGAACTATTTACACTTCGAGAATATTACATAAAGTTATTTATATTGCAATTTCTATCAGTTACTTGATGTACATTGTTTATACTTTTGTAAATACTACAAGAAAGTGGCATTTTAAATGTAATATATGTCAATATTCGATTATTGCAAATGTGTAAATTGAGGTCATACATAGTATGTATTGTAGAAATTTGTGTTATAGGTATTGTGCATACAGTGTGATCTAGAGAATATGCCTAACCAAATTAAGATTATTTAAATGATAATAAAAATATATAAAAACTGAATTTGTATCATTTGTTTTTAGCATGTTTAACATTCTGCACTCTTAAAAGGTTGAGGTAAAAGTACAAGGAATTTCGTGATAAATGTAGTTTACATGTGGCATCGATGTGACAAACTTATGTTTTTACCTGCTATGTAAAACGTGAAAATGAAATGATCTTTCCTACGTGCCCTAACGGCCTATATGTAACAGTTCTACAGATAGTGATGATTTTGTGAGTTCAAATTATGAAAAGATGAGATGTTGCAAGATGCATTATTCTGGAGCACATGACACGTGTCTTCACACCTTTGATTGATGGTTCAGCATGGAACATGCACCAAGCCAACTTTGTGTACACTCCTCCCCGGATATATCGATATCGCTTATATTGATATCCCGCGCATTTCGATATTTTTTTTCCGCGCATTTCGATATTTTTTTTCCGCGCCAAAAATATCGATATATCCGGGGGCGAGTGTATTATCTTGTGTATTCCAAGCAAAATTTTAGGTCGATTCGGCATCCTGAGTCGCAGTTGACATGGTAAAGGTAACATGGTCAAAGAATCTGAATCTTTTATCAAATTGACGCACAAGAAAAATATCAAAAGAGGGGAAAAAAATTTTTGGGTCGCAACTGTGGCAGTTCATTTTGTGGGGCCACTTGACCTCCTGTTCATACTAAACTTTATTGCTGCGCCCCTCTTCACATAATTCGAATGTTTGTGAACGGGCAGTAGTGAGGCACCAACCACCGATGTCGTGCACTCCCAGGTCACCACAGAGGTCCACCAACGAGAACAAAATTAAATGGGTCAACAATCTTTCTATTAAGGGTAATTTGAGATACACCATGGGATCTGTGATGGAGGTTATTCTCGCCATTTACAGCTGTAAGGAAATCAAACTTGATATCGATATTTTTGGCGCGGGAAAAAATATCGATATAAGCGGGATATCGATATAACTGGAATCGATATAAGCAGGGAAAATTAGTCAAAATATCAGTCTATGCTGTCAGCCTTAACTTTGCCCAAACTATTGAATCTTATCAATTTTATCTCAATTAAATATAAGCAAATGTAACTTGTACTGATAAATGCAAATGTATAAATAGTCCTTTTAACTTCAAAGAAATATGTCCTTTTTAGTGGCTTCTGGCAGATATGGAAGATTTCACAAAATGAGCCTCAATCAGCCAGCAGATATTAAAGATTTGACAAAATCAGCCTAAATCGACCGGCAGATATTGAAGATTTGACAAAATCTGCTGGCAGATATTGAAGATTTAACAAAATGAGCCTAAATCAGCTGGCAGATATTGAAGATTTGACAAAATCAGCTGGCAGATATTGAAATTTAACAAAATGAGCCTAAATCGGCCGGCAGATATTAAAGATTTGATGAAATAAGCCTAAATCAGCTGGCAGATATGGAAGATAAGAACAATAAATATCGATTAAGGGGCATTGGATAGTGGTGAAAATATCGATACAAGCAGGGAAATCGATATATGAATATTAATATAAGCAGAACAATTAACATTGGGATCAATGGAAGAAATTTGGCGCGGAAAAATATCGATATAAGCGATATAGATATATCCGGGGAGGAGTGTACTAGTAAGCTTATGATTCACGGAAACATGCAAGTTGACATGTCTTCACGAGAGAAGTTTCAGACAAATGGATGTCCTCCAGAAATGAGGCATTGGCGACAAAATAACGCCCGAATTTCAAAAGTAGCGACAACACTATTGTAATATTACCAGTTCATAGTTGGGGTACTGTATCTTTAAAATATTTATTTAAAACACAATGTAGGGACTATCCTTCTAAATATGTTTTTGGCTGATTTAAAGCTCTGCTTTAAAGCAGCCTATGGAATCGGTCATGTTATATGCACTTTGGCCGATTTAGCACAGTTCCAATTGACCAATTTACCTCAGACCAATTTTATATCTTGTCAAAAGTGTTCAATTAAATTATCCTTTTGTCAGAATTTTAAAAAAAATAATTAGGTCATTTTTTATCGCAGATTTTGTTATTTGTAACCCACATTTTGGATCATTGTGTCTATGTTGAGTGGAACAGTCAATGTTAAAACACCTTCACATGGTGTCTTGTGATAACAATTAATTTTTATTTTTGTCAGAATTTGGAAAAAGTTATCCATTAATTTTTGGTGGCATTTTGAAAACCTGACCAGTGGTTATTTGTATGTGACATACTTTTTGATACATGCATATTGGAGATGTAGACATGGAGTTTAATATGTAATTCATTCAATAGACCATGTAGCCTTTGCAAAGGTTATCTCGTTTAATTATTTTGACATAATCCATGTTGACATTTCTTTTTCGTTATGTGAGAAAATGGCTGTTTAAAGTTTTTTGGGGAAAATTTGAATTTGCCACCTTTTTTATGCACACACTACCCTCTTGTGGTGACAGAAAGAAAGCCCAGACATGAAATTTGTGATGATATGTCGAAAAGGTATTTTTATTACGTAAGTAAAGAAATATGGTGCTTGTGTGCGCGCATGTCTTTAAATCAGCACAGGTCCATTGGACCTATCTTTTTTCTTTCCTTCCTTCCTTCCTTCCTTCCTTCCTTCCTTCCTTCCTTCCTTCCTTCCTTCCTTCCTTCCTTCCTTCCTTCCT
>JBCAUI010492726.1:0-13550 GCA_038406195.1 Haplosyllis anthogorgicola
TCTTAGTGTCCTCTTTTTAACATATTAATTTGAAACACTGTAAATGTTGTGCCTTAAAGTTCCCTTTGAACACCAGATGTTACTGATCTGTTACTGTGATTTATATTTAGGATAACTAACAGTTTGTTTACTGAAGAGTGATATGAAAAATAATTAACTATGCATAAAGTTATGCTGTGCTCTTTACCCTCATAATACACCTTTGTTAACTTAATCACCATTCCTAAATTTTCTTACAAAAAAAAAACAAAAAAAAACCAAATTTGATTACAATCATTTTAGGATAAAAAGGGGTTGTGTTGTCTTTAAACATGCAAGGAAAATATTAAGTTGTGTTGTCTGTAAACATACAAGGAAAATATTTAACTATCAATAAATGGCAAAGAATGGTCAAGCATCTTGAATACGGAGTTTAGTAACACATATATTAATTAAAGTACAATTTTACATGTATACGGTTTTCCATGCAACCATCGCTTTAGACAACTCAAGTGATATTGTGCCGTTTAAGTCATCACCCAGAGCAACTCTAATCAATAGTAATGCTATAAATTCAACTGAGTTTCACAGAATCCGGCTCCACTTATATTATGCATCTTTCAGACTGGTAATTCCTATCATAACGAAGGGTATAGGGAGTCATTGTATTACCTTAATGTTCTATATTCACCTAAAAATAAGTCCAGCACACTTTGACAGTCCTAATATACAAATTTCATCACCTCTTATTGATCCCACCGATAGTGTGTTGAGCCATTGGTCAAAAGTTAGTCCTTTTTTGCTAATAATGTTTTACATCTGTAGCTAACGTCTTTGTTGTTAAGTTCCATGAATTTTATAAGATCGTCCTGTAGACTTTCCACAGTTTTGCCACTCCAGTCCGCAAATACTTGATACAAACTTTTTACACAGACATCCGGGGTTGCAAAGTCAGATTGAAAGTCAAGTTGGTGAGTATACCATGTTGGCATAGAACTTACATTTGAAGACATGATTTTCCTTTTTTCTGGAATTTTTATGAGGCAGTTTACGTACGGAATAATCCTATTCATGTCCAGTTTCAGTTCTTTTGACAGTTTTAGGCACCAATTATTGAATTCACTAAGTGACTCCATGATAGCACATGTAACTCCCAAGTAGGCCAAAATGCAAGTGTTGACCTAGTTAACTGTACTGTATGTGATAAGAGCAGGAATTGTGTATCTAGCGACATTGAGTCTATAATTTAATTATATTTTAATATCAATTTCTCAGGTCGTGATTTGCCTTTTGCTCTTCACGACTTTGGTTACATGTTAAGTGTTGCCTTACAAGTTACAATTCTACACACTATGTTACTCAGATTGTGTTTTGCCTTACAGTTTTTATAAGTTTGGTTACATGTGTTACCTTACAAAATACAATTCTATACACTTCATTACTCGGGTTATGTTTTGTCTTACAATATTCACGAAAGTCGTTACATGTTGTATGTTGCACTATAATTTTCACTTCGTGACAGTATGGTGTTATGCCTTATAATTCTAGAAGTAATACATTACACACTCAGTCAGAAGTTCTATCAGATCAGTAACGTTCAAGAGTCATGTGCTTTATTTTGTTTATAAAAGATGATATGGTTTTGCTTTTTTTAACATCATTGCTGAGCGAACTATATTTTTTTAGACTTTCACAAAGGAAGCTGTTGCTAAATAACTTGGATTGATGGGGTAGAATATTTGGTAGGTTTTTTTGTCTAGTGTTATATTTGTGTTGTTTTTTTCCTAGTGCTCTCCCTCCCATATATTCAAAGCTGTCTATTATGGGTTGAGGTATACTTTTGGACTTTACTCTAAATGCCAATTTTTTTAAATCTAGGTCAATAATATTGTTAACCAGAAGTAATTTCAAGAGTTTGTTGTGTGGCTTTATTAAGCTTGTTTTCGGTATTTTACGTATTTGTCGTATCGCTTCATTCTGTATACGTTGAATTTTATCAATTTTGTCTTTCCTAAGCAAGCTTCCCCACACAACTATAGCATAATTGATGTGACTATATAAGTGAGCATAATAGATCAGAATTTTTGTTTTTTCGTCTAATAAATTTCTTGACAATTTGAGCAAGTTTAAATTCAGTTTTATCTTATTATAGATGCGGTTATAATGCATATTCCAATTTAGATGATTGTCAATTGTAACTCCAAGAAATTTAGTTTCTGAGACATATGGTATGGTGTAATCCCCCAAGTTTAAAGGCGGACAAACTCCTTCCCCGAAATACATGCACACCGTTTTGCTTAGATTTAGAGATAATCGATTAGCATAGAACCAGTCGTTTAGTTTTTTGAGATCTTCTGTTATGCAGTGTATCATGTAATTTTTGTTGCGATGTGAGAAATATACAGTGGTATCATCTGCGAACAGTATACATTTACTATACTTGAGCACTGTATATAGATCATTGCAAAATAATATAAATAATAGTGGTCCCAAAATAGAACCTTGCGCAGTTCCATATTCTACTACATACTGTTTTGAATAAGATATTCTATTAGAGGCTGAGGTTTGACATTTTACACTAATTCACCAATTTGTAAGGTAACTCTTAAACCAATCATTACAAATTCCCCGTATTCCCATTTTTTCTAATTTGTCAAGTAATATTTGATGCTTCAATGTGTCAAAGGCTTTAGATAGGTCCAGGAATACACTGATGACGTGGTTGCCAATTTCTTTTTCTTTTATGATATGACTAGTCAGTTCTATTATTGCGTCTTGACATGAACACACTTTCCGAAAGCCATACTGACTTTTGTATAATAATTGATTTGTCTCTATGAAATTGGAGACTCTATTATACACAATTTTTTCAAGTATTTTGGACATCGTTATTAGTAATGAAATAGGTCTGTAATTAATTGGTAGACTTTTCTCTTTGTTCTTGTATAAAGGTATAACTTCAGCTAGCTTCATGTTGTCAGGGAAAATTCCTAGGCACATTGGCTGATTGAAAATGTGTGTAAGCAGTAACAGTAAGTTGGCACCAATTTTTTAAAGAAGTTTGTTGCTAATCTTGTCATACCCAGAACTATTTTTATTGGGTAGCTGTCTGATGATTTTGTTTACTTCATACAGTGTGCATGGATTAGGGACAAATTCTCACTCGCTCTTCTTATATCCTCGTTATATGAGTTAATGCTCTTAGAACTTGTGGGGATTTTCTGGGCTAGTTCATTTCCTATCGATGAAAAATATGTACCAAATTCATTTGCTATTACTTCGGGAGCATAGTGTTCCACTCCCTCAATTTTTAAGTTTTCAATGCAACTTATTTTATCTCTGGTTTTTTTAATGACCCCATTAATAGTTTGCCACAGCATTTTAGTGTTTGTTCTATACTCTTTGCACTTATTATGAAAATATTGCACTTTTGTCTCTCTTTTTATACAATTGTACTCATTTCGGTATGTTTTATATTTAGTTAGATCATCATGTGTGGCAAGCGATGATAGACGTTTTTTATACAGCCTTAATTTTTTTTCTAAGCTATTCACTAGTCCGGGAGTCACCCACAGTTCTTGGATTACTCATTTCGGTGAGATACGAATTTCTTTTGTAGGTGATATTTTGTTTAATGTATTTTCTAAAGTTTTTTGGAGAGTGATAAAAGCCCTGTCTGGATTTGGTTCTGACAATACATTGTGTTGCCATTTAATTCTATCTAATTCTTGGACTACGCTACTTATATGTTTATCGTTTAGTTTTCTACTTGTAAAAACCTGTGCCTCCTGTTGAAGTGGTTTTTTGCCTTTCATCAAAGTTAATATTGGTAAATGGTCTGAAATGTCTTCCATTAGTATAGCAGATTCAAATGAGCGATGCAATTTTTCAGAGATATAAATATTGTCTATTAAGGTGGCACTGCTTTTAGTGAGGCGTGTGGGTCTTGTAATAGTTGGCATCACATTAGTTGTTTGCACCAGATCTAGAAAATTTTGGGTGGGTGTGTGCTTGTATGTTTTTAGTAAATCTAGATTTTGATCTATCCCTATTACTATTTCTTTTTTGTTTTCATCCATCAATTTACTCAGTAATGAAGAGTAGTCTTCAATGAATTGTTTTTCATTTGTGTTAGGGGGTCTATAAAGGGATCCCAGAATAATTTTTTGATTGTTGGTTTTTGTTTTTACTTCGATAAAGACTGATTCAAATGAACTGTAATCTGGGATATCATGTCTAATTTCATATTTAAACTTTTTCTGTACTAAGATGCTTACACCACCACCCTTTCTATTTTTCCTATGTCTTGAAATTATGTCATATCCTGAAATGTCAACGAACCTATCTTTATTATTATTTAGAAAGGTTTCACATAACAATACTGCATCTACACTACTATGTTTTTTTTCCAGCCTTTTTAAGATATCGGCTAATTCATTTTGTTTGGAGCTCAGACCACAGATATTAAGTTGCATTACTAATAGGTTTTGATTTTTTTTGTTCCAATTATTTACTTCTTTAGTTTCTATATAATCACATTTGTCATTCCAAATGATTCCAAATGATTTGTTATGATAATTAAATTCCAAGGGACGATTTAGGCTATCATACAATTTTTCATTGGAAGAGGGGGGTACATTACTTTTTGAAAAGCACATGTTTCTTGTTGTAATCAACAAATATTAGTTTCCTATTGATTACTAAATTGATTAGTAGGTACCAATAAATTGACAAACATATGTACAACAAGTTACTAGAAAACAAACAAAAATATATATGTGTGTACTCACAGATTATAGGCAGCATTCTGTGAGAGATATAGCGATACCTTCACACTAGGACATACTCGTTTTCACTTTGGTTTGTTTTACATTACATTCTATGTAGTAACTACCTTATGGCTTGTTTTGCCTTACAGACTCAGTGTCATCACAGTGCGATTTGTGGTATATCCTTATTATATGATATTGTTTCTTGAGATAATCAGTGGTTGTTTTGTTTCATTACCTTTTGGTAGAAAGAGATTTCTAGCACTTTTCTACCGATTTTGGTACTGGACTATTATGCCAGTAGTTCAGCAAAAGGAATAATAGATTTTTTGCGTATATGTGCCGTATGGCACCGTGTTTCTAAGCAGCTTTTCTTTTGGTAGAAAGAGGTTTCTAGCACATTTCTACCACATTTGGTACCGGATTATTATGCCAGTATTTGAGCAAGAGGGATAATAGATTTTTACTTATATGTGACTTATGGTACAATTCTGATGTGTTGCCTTAAAGTTCTCAGAGTCATTGTTTTTGGGACTGCAAAGAGTCTCTTAATGGCATTAGTATTTCTCCCATCCAGCCTGTTCCATCCCATTTATCCTCTTTTAGTGAATCAGGGTGATGCAAATTAAAGCCTGTACCCCAGAGTTTGTCACAAGTTGATTCTGCTATTGTGTGAGTTCCTGTGTTTATCAGTATTTGTTGCAGGGGATAGTGTTGTCTGAATTTGGCTTCAATGCCAGGTCTAACAATCTCTAGGCCGGCGTCAATCCATCTTTCTTTTGGAAAACTCTTGATGTGGGTTGATAATTCTTTGATTTTTTTGGGATCATCACAGTTCATAATCTTATTTGCCATCTCTTTGTCCCCACTGAAGATTGCCTTCTGTTGTTGGATCCATTGCTCCAAGTTTTTGTAAGTTGTGCCTTCATGAGTGAATGGTGATAGATGGAAATTGCTGAACGGGTGATGGATACTGAAAAAACACAGTGTGTCTTTATCCATTCTTTGACAGGCATTCATTGGATTTATCTCGGCTGGTAGCTCACTCAAATTTGTCATATTTTTTGCCTTTAATCAGCATGCCATCCTCACTCCATCTGCAGCGGCCTTTGTAATTTTCATGTTGTGCCACGAACCTGTATATCGGACGAAGATAATTGCATGCTTGTTTTGTATTTTCTGGGAGATCATCTTCCACATAGATTCCTTTAGGAAGTTTTGATTTGTTCCTCATTAAGAATTCCTTATCACTTATTAGGGCAAACTCTAGCAAAATAGGTCATGGTTGGTTGACTCTGTATTTTCCTTTCCTGTCACAACGGCTCATAAAAGCACTTGATATGTTGTTCAATGCGGAAACATCATCCACTAGTCCAGTTGTGTTCATCAAAGCATTATTAATAAGTGTTCTAGTTTTTTGCATTGTTTCCCAGGGACTCTCGGGGATTCCTGTTACGATCGCTCTTTTCGCACGCATTTCTTCATATAGCCTAGTTATGGTTGATATGGTCTGTTGGCTAGGTATGGTACTTTCCATGACACTTATTTTGGATTTCAGTAATGTGTTTTCTTTAACAATGTCGATTATTTTTGCTTCTGCATTTTCAACCCTTTTTTCCAAATCCGTTACCTTCTCCAACTTGCCCTGAAGTTCTGTAATGGATTCAGTTGTTTGTTGCAGCAATTTAGTGTTAGTTTCTAGGGTTGTGTTCATATGTTGTATTGCATTGCTAAGATCCATTCTTAGCCTATTGACTTCCATCACTAGGTTGTCATTGTTAATACTTTCCTGGCCATATTGTTCACTTTCCATCCTATTTCCTTTGGTCGGTTTTTCTTCTCCTGATGGACTAAGAGCTGAGGCTGATCTTTTCTGTGGGTTGTCAGTTTGGTGCTCAGGTGTATTCGAATTGTTGTCTTTCATAGATGGTAATTGGGATGCACTTTCTGTTGCATTCATTAACTGACTACTTGGTGTTGTAAATGAGGTTATGGCTGGCTGTTTCTTGTCATGTTCTTTATCAACTGTATTGTTACTGTGGCTGGCCTTGGTTGCACCTTTTGTACTGACTATTGACTGTTTTGTACTTGCACTAATTTGTACCGGTTTTCCACTTATTTGAAGTTGTTTTTTGCTTTTCTTTTTTTGCTCATCTTCAATCTCTTTCTCATTGGCCTTTACCATTTTTTGTGCTATTTCCTTGTATAGTTACTTTACAATTCAGCTTATCCTTAGTTAGGCATACATACTTGTTTATAGTAACATTGGCTGGGTGATAATCCACCAAGTTGGTCACTTAACATTACAAGGCATAGAAACCAGTTCTTCTATACTGCTTCAGATCATGTTACTATATATTCAAGTTCTATATATATTCCTGTACTTGTTAGTAGCATGTCCCGTGTGTTTTGTATCTATTCTTGGCTGTTTTAAGCCATTTTAATGATCGGTCAGTTGTGTTGCCTTACAACTTGTCCGCCATTATTGTGTCAAAAAAAGTTGATTTCACTAATGACTAAATATTTCTTCTGAAATATCAACTGAAATGTCAACAAAGTCAGGGATCAGGGCCCATCGCACATGATGAGAAAGGATTATCCAATCGAAAGAGGACCACGACATAGATGACAAGACACTGAATCAGCAGAGAATTTCGCATACAAGTGGGCACGATTCCACCCCATCAAAACTTCAAACTGTCTTTTTTTTTCTTTAAGAACGATTTGACTAATTTACAAAGTAAGCTTTGCATGTTTACAGATACAGGGGGCAATTATATGTGCGTCACTTATTCAAGTGGTGGTTGGTTTGAGCGGAGCTCTGGGATTTATCCTGCGATTTGTTGGTCCTCTTGCCATCACTCCGACTATAACACTTATCGGAATTTCCTTGTTCGATGATATTCCAAATTTAGCCGAACAGAATTGGTGGATTGCTTTTGGGTATGACTGTTTTTACACATGTAAACCACTGGGCACCTCTGGCGCTTCGCACCAAATTGTCGACAATAAGTGGACAATTTTAAAATACATAAATTTCAACGTTGACCTTTGAATTATGATCTTCACCTCGTCAAGTGATTTTCAAACAGAACTGAATATTTTAGTTTGACCTTGGCTTATATTTTTACTAAGACATGTAAAGATGCGTTGAAAATAAAACAGAATACATCCAGACATCTACACATTCAATTAAATTTTTAATTTTAGAGCATTCTCACTCGTTGCCCTGTTCTCTCAATATCTGAAGAAGATTCGAGTACCAGTGTGTTCTTATTCCAAGAAGGAGGGATGGACGCTCTCGAGATATCCTTTCTTCGAAGTTTTTCCAGTAATTGAACCATCTGTCTATATTAAATTTACAGCCAATCAAACTTATGTTTTCATTTGTATTTCCGAATCTTTTATTTGAAACAAAAACTACAGCACACATTTGAAGTACATAGAAAATATATACATGTTGTAGGTCATATTAGCTATTGCTATGATGTGGGCTATATCAGGGATTCTGACAGCAGCCGGTGTCTTCACAGATAATCCAGATGACATAGGATACGGTGCCAGAGCTGACGCCAAAATAGATGCTGTAGATGAAGCTGTGTGGATCCGAGTACCTTATCCATGTAAGTAAAACAGAATGTCTCATTCGTGATTTTATCTTCGTGTTTGCCCTCATGTTATATTTTATATTGCCTTTCGTGTTACTTTCTAGTTCAATACGGAATACCCACCATTAGTGCTACAGGTGTGTTTGCCATCATGTCCGGAATCATCGCGAGTATCATAGAATCTGTCGGAGACTATCACGCGTGTGCGAGACTCATAGGTTCTCCTACCCCTCCTGTACACGCCATGAACAGAGGTGAGGTAAAAGTCCATCTGGAGTTTCAGAAATATTAGTATCTTAAATTATCAATGTTTTAAGGTATGACATATGAGGGTAGACCTGTCAAAACTTCATGATTCACACACAAATACGCAATAAAATTAATGAAAAAAAAGCAAGCAATGCGGGGTGGCCTGGCTTCATAAATGACGAACCCACAAACAAGACCATTTTTTCCGTTTTAATTTTTTAGAAATTATGTTTTATAATGTAAAAAGATTCAGCTTAAATAACGAGAACCTCTCTACCAATTAGGATGCTTTGCGGAAGGTGTAGGAAGTGTATTAGCAGGTATGTTTGGTACAGGATCGGGCACAACATCTATAAGCCAGAATGTTGGTGTGCTTGCCGTGACTAAGGTACCTCTCCTTCAGATTTAATCTTGACAGTAATGCCTACGACATTTGGTATTATTTCTCGTAATCATTCCCGTGATAATTTGTGAAGATCTTGCATTGACTTGCAAAATGTCGCTACCGTGGACAGATATGCTGTAAATTTCGTTTGAATTTTTTATTTGAAAATTTCACAGCAGTGAGTTGAATTCAAATTGGCAAACGTGCAACCAGATAGTCTGGCCTTTGGCTCATAGGGTTCAGCTTTGCTTCAGAGGCTGGTCCAAAAATTTGTCCCGGGATGGGTAAAAGTTTGATGACCAGATACAAACATTTAAAGTTATGATACCAACTTTATTTTTGTATTCAAGTTTAGTTTCTAATTCTGATTAATTTTCAGTTTAGATGTGTATACAATTGAAAACAAATTTTGCACAATATGACCTGCCATCCCCACAAAATAACTTAAATTATAAATAATAAAACAAACCAAACAAAAGCTTCAAGATATTAACGAAACAACTTTATTCTCGCTATGTTATTAGGTTGGATCAAGACGAGTAATAAATGCGAGCGCGATACTGATGTTGTTCTTTGGAGTCTTGGGAAAGTTTGGAGCTGTATTTGTCTCGATACCAGATCCTATCATTGGAGGTTCCTCGGCTGCATTGTTTGGTATAGTGTATACAAACGCATATAAATCAAGAGCTTTTGCAGCTGAGAATAAACGCTCCTTTGCCTGCTTTTATTGTTGGCTTCGAAAGATAAAAATCGCACGCAGCTGAGCATTTATTCCAAGGTACAGGAGCCCTTGCTTCATAAAAATCGTGTTGAAGGTTGGCATATTTAGATGGTAAGATGTTTTAGCTTTAACCTTGGCTTTTAAATTTAGACAGAATGGTAAATTAAAGTATGTGTTATATCATTTAGGAATGATTGTTGCAGTTGGTATTTCTAACTTGCAATATGTAGACATGAATTCTTCCAGAAATCTCTTTATTCTGGGTTCGTCCATATTTCTTGGATTGTCGTTTCCTTGGTGGCTTGCGCAACATCCAGACGCAATCAACACTGGTAAGACATTTGAATCTAATCATAACTGATATATGCATCGTACTATCTCACGAGGTTAAGGTATTATGTATCTAATGGCTCTTAAGTTGCTTGGTCTCTGTCACATTGAACATGCAGCACCGATCAAAATTCTAATGTTTGCATGTATTTTGTATTTCATGATGAAATGTTCAATTATTCAGAAAATAGAAAATACCATTTATTTTCAATTACAAATCGGTTATTTTTCTGTTTTAGAACATGTGTTTAGAACGTGTTATCTGCTTTTGATTTCTGATTGTTAATGTAACTATGATGAACTGTTGTACTGTAGGCGAAGACACCGTCGATGAAGTGTTGACAGTCTTGTTCAGCACCAGCATGTTTGTTGGAACTCTCATTGGACTTGTTCTTGACAATACTATTCCAGGTTAGTTCACGATTAATGTGCCACAGAATTTAAATCCTCACTAATTTTGACTAAAAAGTTTTATGGAGTGGCTTTACTTTTTACCTCGATTCTAGCCTATCATATATTCTATGATTTTTTTTCTACAGAACGATATATATTATAAAATTGTCCACAAATCTTTTCGCTCGCAAAAGATCGTCAATAGAGGTTTTCTAAACGGTTATGCCTGTCTATCAGTCTAATTTTTTTATTATTCTCTATCGAATGGATAACATCCGAGAAACTTAGTGGTCATGTGCGTAAAATCCCATACACAGGAGTGACAAAAAAGTTGCATTGGCGATACATTTTGAATCGAGATTAACAAAAGGTATTAGTCATCGATCCAAATGACGAAAATTAAGCCTGTGCCAGGGTGTCTTTTGCGACACATAAGTATTCATTCGACAGACATAAACCAAAAGGTTTTCTCGTTAGTGACTATATTTTCTCTATACAGTGAAAATTGTGCTGGGCGAAGCTTCTATTGGGTGGACTAAAATAAATTGACGAATCATTTTCAGATCACCAAATTCATATTTTGCATTTATTTTATTTTTCACTGTTTGGGGCTTACACATTGCACACTGTCATCCACGAGCTCTTTGTCTTGCACAATGGCTAGTTCGCCCAAACAAATATTATTGTATGTCATAAGTAGTATTTGATTAGCGTCATAACAAATCGTGTCTGATTCTTCTATCAGGTACGGAAAAGGAACGTGGACTTGCCGCATGGAGCGCCCACCTGCAGAAAGAAGGAGCAACAATGGAAGATAAAATACAACTCGAAAAGGCTCTAGAATCTTACGATATCCCTTTTACAAAACAAATCATCTCCAAACTTAAATGGACAAAGTACATTCCTGTCTGCCCAACGTACAAAAGAGAACAAACATCTTCAGATACTGAGAACGATAGGGATAGTATAAAAGAAGTTGAACTGCAAACAACTGCACTTCCTTGATTTATGTTTTTTTTTGGGGGGGGGGGGTTTGGCAATCATGTACGCTTTGTAGTTTCGCGTTTTCACAGCCAAAAGTTAGAGGCGGATAAGCTTTTGTGACGGTTACGTTGTAACGAAGTTAAGGCCAGACTTTTTTTATTTGTTGGATTACGTATCAATGGAAGAAATTTTTGAGAGCAGCGATCGGAAAAAATTGACTTTGCTGTACATTTTTGTAATTTTGATTAAAATTCACAAAATTGATGAACAATTTTTCCAAACGATGTTTGTCGGAGTGACAGAAAGTGACAATTTTGTTTTATTTGGGCTCTGATTCTTTTTTTTTTTGATTTCTTGATTTCTGAGAGTGGCGGGAAACGTAATCCAACAAATAAAAAAGTCTGGCCTAAGGTACAGTAAAATCTGTACTGGACGAACTATTATTCATGGTAAAAAGAAGTGGATGACAGTAGGTTATCCCAATCGGGTACAAAATATAAGTACAGTAAAAATCTGCATTGGGCGTACCAGCCACTGGGCGAACTACTGTCATCCACGCACTAATTTTCAATAACCAAACTGATTTTTACTTGGTATTTTATACTCCATTGGGCCAACCTACTGTCATCCACGTACATTTTTTCCTGAAAAAGGAGAGTTCGCTCAATGCAGATTTTATTGTAAAACTCATTTTGGTGGTTGAAAAATGCTACGTGGATGATAGTAGTTCGTCCAATGGCTACTACGCCCAATGCAGATTTTACTGTATTTACATGTAGACTTCGAAGGTGGCATTTACAAAAGGACAGTTCATTATTCACGTCACTGGTTTGTGGAAACGAACTGATATAAAGGTAAATTAACAGCATTTTAGTATTTTGGCTGTGAAATCGTCTTTTTCAAAAGCTGTTTGACGTTCCTTCACAAGCATATTTTCATGTTGTACTTGAATGTTCCAGCAACACTTCATCACATAAGTTTTAATCAAACTTTTCATACGTGTACGCTACATGTTGATATCCATCAGTTGAAAAACTTTGTCATCAAATATTTAATTCACATCTGTTCTACACCCTATCTGTTTTATGTTTTTGCTTTAATAACCCTTTACGTTGTAGTCAAGATTCTTTTTCTGTCTCTCTACATATGTGCTCAATCAACTGTTCAGGCCCAGGTTTGGTGTGGCTGTATTTGATCCTTGTGCCAGGGTCATTCAGTTTGAGTTGAGTTAGACTAAAAATATGATTTTCATCTATTTGAATGCTAAAACTTGGCATTAATTGCTTTGTAAATGTTATCTTGAGTGTCTTCTTCAGGTTGGTTGTGGCAATTAATGTATTTTTTCAAATAAATTTCTTCACTTTGTATGCTGCTTAATTGAATGAACGATACTTTGCATGCCATTGGGAGTTTAGTTTTATTTTGTCATACCAGTCTCAGTATGGCATTTATTGGAGTATTTATATGGTGTACTCATCCCAGATCCACCAGGGTAACTTGTAAAGTAGAGAGAGATTTGGTGGATAAAAGCATGCAATGTACCATGCCATTAATTAGTTTCTAATTCAAATTCGATGTATTTAAGCTTATTCTCATGGTTAAATCTGTCCATAAATGTAGATATCAAAACGTTTGCCTCTTTATTTTTTTGATTCAAACTATTTTCTTGTCAAAGCTGATTTATGTTTTCTTTCTTATGTTGGAGTTTGGGGGTTTTTTTGTATCTTATTTCTCTTTGTCTAATAATCAACACTTTTGAGTGGTATATCTTATTTATTCTGATGCTGTGCAGTTACACTAGAAAAAGTGTGGTGATTATATGGATTATAATCAATTGAGGGTTACAACAACACAGACAAGTAAATTTATGCGACCTCGACCTATGACGTAGTCGAGGTCGCCCATGCGTCTTTGTAATTTGCTATTGTTTTTGAGCAGTTATATGATCACTTTTGGCATGGAGGTCGCCATGTTTGCTGTAAAATGACTAGAACAAGAGTTGCTAGACTTCAGATATAGTTTATTAATGTTATAATAATTACGGTGATGCATTGCGCTTTGCGATGGTGTACTACGCTAAATATTGGGTTCGAAGAACTTTCCATTATTTACATTGGATTAACATGGTAAAT
>JBCAUI010492837.1:0-13550 GCA_038406195.1 Haplosyllis anthogorgicola
TTTTCTCGGTTTAAAGCAAACCTATTGCTTTTGTTATTATTCCGGAACAAGCTTATAACAAGCTAAATAGCGACAACGCAAGATAATACAGACTTGAAAGTTGTGGCTTTTTTAAACATATTACAAGTGGGGAAGAAAGATCGGTGTCTTTGAATACGGTACACGCATTTAATGGAAAGCATACCTTCGACCTGTGCCAGCCTTGACAGCATCTCTGTTAAAAGCTGTGTTAGCCAGGGAGAAGTCCTCAGCATTGGCACACAATAATTTTGGGAAAACTGCTTGCCTTTCAAACCTATGAAAATTAGAAATACCAATCGTTTTATGTTCAAGATGGAAGTGAATTGGGCCATATGTTATGATAACACGGCATTGTATTTCTTTTGTAAATGTGCTCAAAAGTCCTGCTAGGAAACAATTGACGTAAAACAAATATGGTTACTACAACAAATATGGTTCTTAGTTCGGGCGAAATGGTACTCTTCAAGTTGATCTTTTTAACTCACCTTGTCATATCTTCGTAAATGTTGCCGTACATGAAACCATTCATTAATGTGGAATGTGCGTGAATGTCTATGTAGAACTCCAGATCGACTTTCTAGAAATAGAACAGTAATCGTAATTGATCACTTGATATTTACTCTAAGGATACTCTTCCCGGGTGAACTATAAGATGTACAGATGTATAAATCAGCAATAAGCCTAAGATCCAGACTTTTTACATAAATTACACCTTGAAAACGGTCCTTATCTTTCAGACGGTCATAAATTGTTACAGCTGCCTAAATATAGTAGTGGTATGTTTAGAGTGGAAAGGATCCAGACTGATGTTCCAGGTGATCCTTGTTAGAAGCAACGACCTGGTCAGTAGCACTGTGGGTTACATAGTCAGGGGGTCCCTCATTACAGACTCCGTAGGACTTATTACTGCCAGCTTACTGCCCTATCACACCTACCACTGTTTCCACCATTTATCACGTCGTACTCTTTTACATCTTTCTCAAACTCTTCCTTTCACTTTCTTTCTAGTTCTTTTGGGCCTCTCTCTAATATACCTATCACTTGGTTCACTAGTTCGTTGCCCTATTCATTTGTTGCACCCCCACCGTAGCCTCTAACTGCCCATAAATTACTACCAGCTATGCTAATGTGTCACAATTATTACTACTTTCTTCTTTAATTAGAAAGCGTGACTACAAACAGAAGCCGTGTTCCTTGAGTTTTATGTGTGTGCCGAGCTGCTTTCAGATTGCTTCAGCTGCTTTGGCCATATAAACAAAACAGCATGAATTCACTGCTTATTAATTTTCTCCACATCTACTATTTTCCCATACATAGACTAGATTATGATTGACAGCTGCTTGTTTTACTTTATACTTGCCACACTGTCTATTGACTTACATCAGACTTATAACCCAATTGCATCATAAATTATTGAATTTGCGACAGTAATACTGTTAGCAAAACGTATTCTGTATATTTATCTAAAGGTAACTTTGCAAAGGATCTCTTGATTACAACAAAATGTTGTTTGCGGTTCGTAATTTGTAGAATACTCATGACATATTGATCTTATCCCCTGAACACTGGATAAACGAACCACATGACCACCTTACGCAAATCCACGTGTTCATACACCAAGGTTTCTTTTTACGTGGAAATCTTGTAGGCAAAGGCATGCGGAGTAAGATCGAGTATCAGTTGGGCATTTGAGTGGTGAAGAAAGCGCGTCATTAGTTAGATGTCACTATGCTGGGGTAATAACGATGGCCGAGGGACTGGCACAATCAGCTCACAAGTCTCTTTGGGTCTACATCTCAGCAGTTCTTGAGTATTCAGCCTGATTTCCCGCGACAGCCCTCATCCCTCATACACGCCCTAATCCAAAATAAAACCCAATGTCTTTTGTTCTATTAGTACACGGCCCAGTTGACATCACCCCGCAACAATATTTTGTCTAGCATCCTCATAGCAGTCAAATACTCAGTGCAGATAATTCGTAACTAATAGATTTTCACCAAAATAGATTTAGTTAAAACAACTACTGTATATTATTACTTCTGTCAACTGCTTGGTGTGAGACGAGTTCAACCACAACATTTCTTGATCTACATGTATACTGTTAACAGGAAGCGTTATCATTTCAATAACACCTTTACGTTTATGCAGCAGACGTTTTGACACTTATTTTCTGTCGAAATGAATTTGGCAGCGATTGTGAATCATGGGGGCAAGGTTTGGGGTGATATGAAGGTGTCAGTTTGATAGATACATGACCAGAGGGTTGTCTAGTTTATACATTGAGGGGAGAGTAGTTTATAACCTAGCCGGTGAGTACTAATGAGTACTCATACTACAATAAGTGTTTTAATGCTTTGTTTACTGGTACAACTGAATATTTATGTGGGCATTGGACTAGTTTCCTGGTAAAAAATGTATGGAGGCATGATGTGTCACTGAAAACATATCAAATGTATTCTCATGATTTACTGTAAGGTGCGATAGTGGTTTTCTTACATCGTTATTGTCGATTTCGATCAGTAAATTCTTAGTTGCGTAAAGAGTTGGGTGTGCCCAAGGTGACGGCTCCTGCCAATGCCGGTTCAAATCAAAACCCATCAGCGAACATCTGAAACATTAAAATACCATAAACAATCATTTACGTGTGAAAACAATGAGATATTAACACCATTAATAATCATTGCTGCCAAGTTCGGGCGGTAACAAAGCCATGTAGGCCTCCATAAAATACGGGCCAATGGCCCTCAATTAGATGTTTAAATGCTATTTACAGCTTTCCAATTTGTTTCCTTTTCAAAATTACTCATTTTAAATGCCAAGTTATTACATAAGGCATAACAGTTTAACCTTTAAATCCATCTTTTCATTTTAAACGGTCGGAGGTTTTATTTGTGTTAACATTAAACAAGGTGATCTGCAGAAAACTCATTTTACCATTGACCTCAGGCAGGCTTTTTTCGTAGAATTGAGTCCGGAATATTACAAGCGTTTACATTATGGGTCTTTGTTCCGTTTTAATTTGTAGGTGATCAAGCTTTCATGTGTACGGCATGTAATGAATCTCATTTATCAAAACATAGCAAACATTGTGTGACTAAAGTACATCTGATTACTTTTCACCATTCAAATGAGTTCTGCGGCCATATGCTTGAGAAGCGACCAGATGCCCCAAATGGTACAATTGAGACAATGACAATGATTACACTAGCACTCGCTAAATCTTCCGCATTAATTAAATATTCTAATGGTAACGAATGTTAAATGTTCAGGAAAAAAATCCAGGTGGATTTTGATTAATAGCATCATTAATACTAATTGTTTGGGCATGATTAGATTTTCGTTCTTGTAATTTGTCTTTCGGTGGAGGACAAATGAGTAACTCGCATGTCGCCAGACAGTTAAGTCACAAGTGGTTCTCCAGGTCATTTACATAGTGTGTTAGTAGTAGTGTAGCCCATCAGTGGATCTGCGCCCCCTCATCCATATACGTCCCACGTACATTGAGCCAAAATGACAAATACAGGGCCGTTGAGAGCATATAGATCAGCGGAGTCGACCATTTTTTGCAGATCTGATAATGCATTGTCCTGCATGTCCTTCCCGTAGCTCCCCAGTCATCTGTCAGAGGCCTACTGCTGAATACGTAAAATGTTAGTTACCTTTGTGCTTGCTTATTGTCATTTCAAAAAATCCCATTTGCCACAATTGTTGTTCATACAATTCCCACAATAAATACACCAAGTGTCCTTTCAAAACGTTATTTAAATTTGCGCAGTAGTAGAGCGAGCTACTTGTGGGATTGATGTAAAAGGCACCAAAAACTTTCGGACATGGAGCACTAAATGAATTCAGGTCAGCTCCCCCAGTAACTTATGGGATCAGTATAGAAGCCGCGTATGGCAATATTTCAGTGCGGTTTTAGCCGACACCCACTGCCGTAATGATGCTTTTAGAATGCTAGAACAGAACCCAAGCAATGCCCTCAACCCATTCTTATTGTTGCTTTTTGATAGAGCTATTGTTGGCAACCAGACTTGTGGACATCATATTTTGTAATTAGCTTGACATTGAAGTCAATTGTGAGCCCATAACATGCAGAAGTTAATGTGCCCTTGGATGGCGATTAACTTCCCTGAACAAGCTTCTCACTGAAAAACTTAGCTTTAAGATCTGGTGAAATGATGCATATGACACCCAACTCTACATAAATCGCCAGAGAAGACATTAATTTATTGGTAGTAGCCCTGAAATTACTTGGTCTCCCTTTGTTGACATACCTAATCCAATTGTTCTCCTTCCTAATCTAATGCTCTGTATGCCACGGATGGTCCATCTACTTGGCCATTTGCATTTCAAATGCCCGTTAGACTTGATCAAGTTACTTGGTTTACGAGACCACAATAGTCTATATATGTAGCAAACGATAACATTTTCAAGAAAACACAAGGGTTTATGGGGTGGACAACGGCATCATTTACACCGGTAATGAATGGAGTAAATGGAAACGTAATTGCCAAAAACTACAAGTTTCATCAGGATGTCTTGTGAACTTCATCATTTGTCTCTTTCATCTGCTATCTCCTCAACTCATTAACAATCACCATTAATTTATCCTTTTGTTTAGCACTTATACTAAATCACTGTCAGCCGTTGTCTCAAAACCAACATTTCCAATATAATGGATTGCATTTCTCTTTGTCTGAATACTCTTTAATAAATGCCTATTAACAAACTGAGCAACCATCACAGGGTTTCAATGTTGCAGCCTTTGGGTATTTACTTAACTTTTTCTGTTAATAGTCGCGATAAAATATTTCCTTTTGGAGTATCATTCATCAATTCCACATCATTCAACTGTATTCTGTTACAGTTTCTGGAAGTCTTTTTACATGCTAAGCATGCCTGCATAAAGGTCAATCTGTAATACTGTACATACCTGTAGTTTCCTAAGTATACACCGTCAGGACATAACATTGGCACGATCTTGAAGACAATATGATCACGTAAGAGTTTTGCAATCGGGTGATTGCTGGTAAGAAAATCTATGAGACCTCCAAAATAATAGAAAAATTACCATAAAAATCGATTACCTGTTGTCATGATATTTAGTGTACTAGATTAAGGTTATAAATTTTTGGTTTTTGTGATAAAAATATTATTGGATAATATTATCAGAGAGTTGCAAAACTCACCTTGGCAGACGTAAGATGACGGTGTCTCTCCAGGGTGAACTCGTGCAGTAATAAAAACAACTTTCTGTTTGATATCACAGTTCTCCAAATTTTCAGGACTAGTAATTGTCAACAGATCCAGCCTTCTCTGTTGCTACAATAGGAAATAGAATATAAACATCAACATATTTATATTGTTTAAATCAATCACGTATTTTTGATAAAAAGATGTTCTCGGAAGTTACTAACCACACTAAGACATAACAGATCTCTTTGTAAATAGTCGTAATTCTTCTTTTCTAGGGCATCAAGATAGTTTTGTAATCTGGTGTATGAATACGGGTAACAGTATGCAAATTGGTAGATGTCATCCTCTCGGTCAAAACAGAACGCAAATGACATAACATAGTTTCTTCTGTGATCAGGGCATCTGTAGTAATAGACATGCTTCGGTGGAATTCGAACCCTGAAGGGAAAAATGAGTTTTCATGTAACAAATAAAGAGTCATTTCTTAAATGATCCCATTTTGTGGTGAAAAGGTATGTTTTAAAGTTGATTGCATTCGTTCCCATTAATCTCCACAATTTCATTTTCGAGATTTTGATGTTATGTGGAACTTGAAAAACAGCATCAAATTTATTTACCATTTTGGTCTACTTGATGATTTGACTAGAGGAGACATTCCTTCCCTGTATAATGACTTAGTTTTACTAAAGTTGACGATATTGAAAATAATTCTCTGGAAGACAAATGTGTAATAGTGATTATTTTTAACTTACAAACATGTATTCCATATTTACCGTATTTACCGGACATGCCTGTGCACGAATAAAAGTGTGCCTTTATACTAAGATTTGTTGCATACTTATACCTGAACGGAGGTAGGGTTCACGATTTCCTTTAAGTATTCGTTTTGGTGAATCACATTCAAGTATTAGAGTAAATTCTTCTCAATGGGTTTAAAATAAAGGATTCAAATGTACTAAGTTGAACAAACAAC
Source organism: Haplosyllis anthogorgicola (assembly GCA_038406195.1). Lineage (NCBI taxonomy): Eukaryota > Metazoa > Annelida > Polychaeta > Phyllodocida > Syllidae > Haplosyllis > Haplosyllis anthogorgicola. Next base: position 6,194 of record JBCAUI010492837.1, read on the forward strand.
TCGTAGAATATCTAAGAATATGCGGTGTGAATCCATGTCAGTAGATAATACCTGATCAGATTTAACATTTTCCACAGTAAAGTTGAACCATACTCTGAAGCGAGGGTTGCAAGTGTCCGGTCGTATAAATAAATCATACTCATAATCTGAAATGTAGTCCACTCTTCCGAGATTTCCTGCAATATAATGGCATTATGTTTTACGTGATAAGTAATAATTATGGTTTGTACTCCTGCTGGTCGTAAATTTAAAAGATTGACACAAAGAGATTTTAAGAATCATACAAAATGGTACTGTACCACTTTCGTAACATGCATCAAAGATGAGGTGTCCACGTTTAGGCCTGCCAGTGTACCCAGGTGGAACTACACAGAATTTATTTACATTTCCCACGACAGGTTCTTCGTTTCCTTCGCTATCACTACCTGTAGAGATAGACAAGAAATTATTGTCACAAGTATTTCCAGAAAAATTATAATCAGATTCAGTCAAATGACCTGATCATCGAACCATGCGAGAAAGCATTGTTCTTATGAAACTTAGCCTGGAATTACGAGTAAAGCCAGTGCCTATCTAAGCAAATGAGGTTAAGTATCGAAGTGTCCCACGAGTTGAGCATCATAATCACCTTGACAACATATTTCTGAAATTGTTGTAGGCGTAATTTAAATGCTGCGTGACACTCTGATGTGACATCGATGTCTATTTAAACAAGGTAGTTAGTATCTACATATATTTAGACATCTTCTGCAATTCATCATACTTTTATTAAAGGTACCAATAGGCCAGAAAAGGTTATTTTCAATGTAAACAAACCTGAATCATTCTTCTTATCAGCCATTTTCCTGTCCCACAATGCATTCAGTGTGTGACGTCACGGGGATTGACTGGGCATTTCTCATCCAGCTTTGAGAGAAGAAACACTCCAGAAAGAACTCTCCTATTGCCACGTTGTTTCTCAACAAAACTAATGGAAAAACAGCCTGAACGTTTTAAAATGAACCGACAAAATATTTTATATTTGATGGGGATGTCACGTTAAAATCATATTTCCCGCCCTATTATTACGTTTGACGTAATTGACAGGCAGCTCACAGCCAGATCAGACATTGTGGATCCGATACAGGAAGTAGTGCAAAACTAAAATGCTAATGTCTTTGCGTTAAAATTAAAATAAACTCCGATATTCCAATAAAATCATCAATGCTTGATATAAAATCAATAAATATTATTTTAAAATGAAATTAAGCTGTATTGTGCTATGTTTTGAAGCTGCACGTGGGTTGTATTAATGTGAGACATCTGGTGATGCGGCTGCAGGTGCGTTATTTGGTTCCCAGCACCCGAGCAGTGAAGTTGAGTTTGTGTTGTAGGGAATTAAAGAGCCAATTTTGTTACCTTTTCTCTTCATTTTACTAAGTTTTTATTGTTCAGGTATATATCTTTTGTATTTAGCCAAGTCTGGCTTTGTTTGTTTTGTAAGAAAGAGTAGTATTTTGGCTATTTCAACCGCAAAAACAGGACTCTACATCATTTCTACAAAAGCAAAGTTCAACGCACGCCATTTTGGTTTGGCAACACATTTCGAGGAACATTATCTGTGGAAAGAAGATTCTCTGGCTTGAGTATTTTGTACTAAGTTACAAGGGAGGCTCATTGTTAACGTTTCCTGCATCCTTTCGTGGATAGTTTGTAAGCAAGAAATAACGAAAACTCGCTGTCAAAAAAGGTAAGCACGTGGCTGTTTGCTATTTGTTGGATGTGAAGAAAAACTGCATGCTTTTAATGTGGTTTCAGTGCCATTTTACCTCTACAAATAGCATGTTTACTGTCAATATTTTGTGCCGTAGTTAATTTGAAACCCTCAGATTTGTATCATTTTCATTTTTTCAGTGAGAAAATTAAAATTTGCGCTAAAATGTATTTGGGGGCGGGGCAGTATTTTGACAGTTCTCACCCACGTGGCCCGGTGAGGGTGACATGTGTTCTACATGTTCTATTTTTGGCAACAAACAACAGATATGTGTACAGTACTTGATAAGCCGCACGAGCCTCTCTTGCTTCTGCCACGAGCCAATTGTCACTACTAACATCAATCACAGTGTGTGGTACATTCATCTTGTGTTGAATTTAGCTTTTAGCATTGATGCCGTTTTTTCATTTCATATCGATTTCAAAGAATTTTGACAGTTCCAAGAAATGTGGGTTCAGTACGAAATGACCCCAATTTAGATGTCTAGATTTGTGTAATTTACAGGACAAAATTACGTACATTGTTTATTTAGTATTGAAATCCTGTTTATGTAAATTTAAGTGCGAGCGAGTCAAACGAAACGAAATTACATCATTTTATAACGAAATTTACATTTGAACCGAATGACCCATCTTATGATATAAATTCCTCCTGAACCCTCAAGAAGAAAGTGTCAATCATAAGAGTCTAAACTGACCGCAGTTATTAATCCCAGACAATTATCTATGCTGCTGAATGACCACTTTTCCCGCCATTAGATCTGGATCTTGTGGCTGAGACAGGTTGTCTTTGAAAGAAGTTCTCACAAAGATTTTTTACATGGATATGCTTGCGGATAGAAGGAATTGTCATTTAGAAGACACCCGTGATCCAACCTACTTTTCTAAGATGATGTACACAGAGGTCAGTTTTCAGGATATAAAATAAACAAATTATTTGCTTCAATTGTTCAATTTTGCCTTTTAAAGTTGCGTTACTTGAATTTTTGACACGGTGAGAAAGGAGGATACAGCAGCTTACAAAGCCTATTTTGTGGGAATTGAAATATTATCTATTATACTGTTGATGTTTAAACTTTTAAAAGCAGAGGTCTGTAAGCCTGCCTTCTTACAGGGACAAAAATTGGATAACTACTGTCCGTACTTAAATTTTAGTTTTGTCAGGAAATGTTTATTGAATACTTTGGGCACAGGGTCATCTAGTGTGAGAAGTCTTTAATACAGAATCGAAATTTAATTGATTGCAAATAAAAATTTACTAGGGAAGTCGACACTGAGACCATCATTCTCACGATATTTAATACCGTACAAACTTTAATCAGTGATATGAAAGTACATTTTTGCATTTATTGTGTTACTGAACAAGACCTGGTTATCATATCATAAATAAGATATTAACTATTGTGTGTCACTTTTCAGGTTATTCCGTTCATTCATATACGTTTTGTGTTACTTTTCAAAACATTTGTGTAAAAAAGGCAAGCACCTGTTCTTGTGAGAACAAGATAGAGAAGGTGAAAACTGGGGAAACGCGCCACCATTAGTTGAAATTTCGGCTTTGTCATAGTTTGAGAGCCAAAGAGTTTGACAGATTGACGAGGTGAATGTTTTAAATGATGACGATTGCCTGGCTTCGGTCGTTTTCACTTCTTGTTTTGTGTTGTAAATTTAGTCATCAAATTGTAAATGGTTTGTATCGGGCCGGAGCCTAAACTAAAGGTCCCGAGTAAGCTGTATACAATTCAGCAGGTGTAGACATTTCTGTATGATTACTACAAAGTCATAAAGACCCGAGAGAGCTCACCGCCCGCGTAGTTCACTTTGTACTGGGTACAATAACGTTGACTAGCCTTTATCTCGGCGGTGAAAGACATTACCTTTTGATATTGAAGCTAGCAAAAGGAAAATTTTTGAATTTTTAATACACAAAGAGGAAACCGAAACGGTCAATTGTTCTATACAAGAAACGTTGGTACTTCGAACAGTGCACAGACGTAACTAAAAATATTGCCTCCTGGAATTCTCGATTGAACATGCGACCATTTTTAGCCATAAACCCGTCAATATTTGCTTACATTGCGGGGCTGTTAATTGTATTATTCGGCATGCATTCATGCAGCAACTGTTGTGTTCATTGAAAGCTTGATTGATTCGGACCTGGCCTGGGCCTGTGATTGGTTGCAGAAGCAGACACCCTGTTTTAATCAGGCTTGGCCTTGCTGCAGCAGTATATGAGCGTGTGGCACGCGCATACATTTGTCATTTAGGTATAGACGGTAGGAGCATCTGTAGTGGCCGTGTGTGGGGGAAAGAGATAGCTGAAAGCTCTTTTTTGCTGTGTGACTCATTCAGTTTTACTCAGATTCATTCTGCAGAGAGCCCCCGAACTACTTCCAACTTGATTTCCTCTTTTGTTCTAACCTTTCACCCAAATGCAGGTACGGTATTTATAATTTCTAACATTTTTATGTTTTGTCCAGTTTTTGTGTTTCAGTACTTTCGCACTTTTGTCTTTATTGGTAATTGATGTGTAGTAGGCATTTACAAAATGCCAAGCGCGTGTAAAATTGTATGACAAATGGATTACAGTCTTCATGGATTATAATGTACTCGGTTTCTATCAGGATACATAAAAAGAAAAAAATCATGCTGGACTGAGAGCTCTCTGGACAGAAATAAACAAGTTGGAAATTATCAAATCATGCGAATTATGCCTATACAGGTACATATTTTAAGAATATTTATCACATTGTGTGTGTTATATAACGAAATTCATTTCATTTCAAAAATACTACGTTGAACCATTTGTTTATGTATTTATCAGATAGCTCTTTGTTCTGTTTTGATTACGCTACGTACAGAAGAGATACGGACGATAAAGGTTCGGATTTTTCTAATCGGCTAAATGGAGATATTGGGACATTGGACAAAGAGGGGATATTAGGTCAAGTGTCGGGACTTTGGCTATGGTTTCTGCAGCAGGCCTTTGTTGCACAGTCGGGGCCAGGTGTTAACTGTTCTCTCGCTTTGCAGCTAAACCTTCTTTATGCTTCTAACCTTTAATTACGCTATCACATTTACACGTGTAGATTATCCTCGTCCTACGAGACATTCTATCAATTTAATAGATGTATTATATTTTGACGATGATGTGTGGTCAGAACTTGACATAAGCTATTAGCGATTCATTAAGAGAACCTCTAATAGCTGCCAGACTACAGTAGTTGCCGTATTAGGTGCACGTTTATCAGGAGGAGGTCCCACCCTCCCCGCGAGATTAGTTATTTTTAGATTGGGTCAGTGTTTAAGTGAGATAGCCGCTTCTGACAAAGTAAGTGGCGTAGAAGCAAAGTATGGTATAGATGAGGAGAGCTTTAATCTGCACTGAGGTGAGATAATGAGATCTGTAGAAATGTGGCATGTTGAAAGTAGGCCGCAGCTCAGTCTGCTTGCTGCTACTACTCACAGGAATGATGCTGATCAAAAGAAGAGTAGAAGTGTGTTCCTAGAAATGGCTTTCATGCCACTCATTCCTGTCTGTTAGCTTGGATCAAGTTCTACAGTAGTCATGTGGCAGATTGAGCGAAGGGGAGAACGATTGATAAGGGGGTTATCACATAACCTGACAGGCAGGACTAGTGGCCTCGTAGAAAGAAGCCTTTAAACTAACTATTTGTAGTGCAATCTTAAACATGCCTGTGTGTCTCTAAAGCAATCTGGGTAGCCAGCAGACAGTGAGCCCTTGGCTGGAAACATCCTGACATGCTTTGCCGATGTCTAGATCACCATGTTTTAATCCCCATGGATCGCTGGTTGGGCTCTAGCGGAAAAACAGTATCATCAATCCGCTGACAGAATGTCTTTTTCTTTCGTTCTTCGATCCTAGACTACAAGTACATTTATTTATGAGCATGTTTTCATAGTTTCTCGAAGCGCCGATGAAATGTTCAAGACCATATTGTGCTAGTCGCCCACATGTACAGTTAACTTTGTATTACCGATCTTTTCACAATGTGCATGCAAGGTCTGCTTCTTGACCCCTGTATGACCCAATGTAAAGGTACCTGCAAATTTAGACGAACACGCATTTTGCTGCAAATTGTTTTTGGTCCAAATCTATTTTTACCCACAAAGGATAATTGAATATCAATATTGTATTGATACACTTGGTTTTGAATGGAAGATGAAAATGTGGTTAGATCCGCATCACGAGAAACTGCGGGTCATCTTGACAATGAATGTTAGTAATTTCCTTGGTGGTTTACGGCTGAGGATAATGACTGCCGGAAAATTGTCAAAATTCTGTGTGAAAATACCAGAGTATGTTGAGTTTTTATGATTTTTAGATTTCACTTTTTGAAAGTGTATTCTCCGGAAACCAGCACACTACAATATTTGCCTAGGTAAAATGTTAAATACGTAATGCAGACTACCTCAGATGGCACACCGCAAAATAATTTTGTTAGCGTTAATGTACACAACAATTTTTCTTTCATATATTAAATTAGACTGGCTAAATTGGGAAGCTTTGCCTTACACGTGAGCAGCTTGCCCACCAGACCAGACAACAGTTTGTGCGATTAGCACAGAAAAAAAATCATTAGTTTAATATCGGGCAGCGGAACCTGCTAGAAATAGGTAATCTGAACGTTATTTTCAAATGAATTTGACACAAAGAGTGGGAGCAAGAATTTTATGTAGGCACACTTTAAAAGGATAATCTTATGATAGGATTAGATGTTTGTGATCCTTGATTGATATTGGTGGTAGAATGAGAAGGGAGAATTCTCGAAGGACCCAGCTATGTGGGAGTGGGTGGAGGCCAGCGTTTGCTTTTGCAAGAGTAGAGCATGGAACTGAATTGCTCAACTGGCCTACTGCAGGAAGGAGGACTGCCTCAGCTGCAGCAGCTTTTGCTTGGTGACTGAGGCCTGCATGTTTGACAGTTTAGATTGATGACCCGACTGGCGCCTAGCAGGCAAACACTGCATATCCCCGCATCACAGTTAATGCTTGCTACGCTGTGGCCTTGCTCCATCTTGGATTTCTGGAAATATTTCTTGGAAGATTTTTAAGTAGGCCACCTGACAAGGAACAAATCATCAATGGAGCAGGTTCTCTTCACATCATGTGTCAAGGTACGAGGTAGTGGTTCTGTTCATTGTCGCTGTTGAAAAGTCAGTATTGGACTTGCTGTACGTTTTACGCTGGTGATACAATATTACCTTTCGTGACAGCATCGTTTGACGAAAACTGACACCATCCTTCGGCAGTTTAGGTGTTCATCCCGTTATCACACATGTCAAAGAGGGCTTTGTCTTGGGACATGCTAAAACGGACAGCTTAGTCCATGGCCTGTAGGGCGTACTGCAGCTGTCGTACATATACATAAAAGAAAAGGGAATACGATGGCTTTGTGTGTAATACTGTTATGTGCGTGTGTGTAAATATACACTTGATAGTATGATGCTACAAATATACAAAAGCAGGTTAAAGCATTAGATGTTAAACAGCTTGTTGTAATAAAGAGAACAGGTGAGAAACTGAGGGCCCATGAAATAGTCATGATCATTGGCGGATCTAGGGGGGGGGCGGGGGGGGGGGG
>JBCAUI010493059.1:0-13548 GCA_038406195.1 Haplosyllis anthogorgicola
GAAGGTTCTATTCTAAATTCTAAATTAAAATAAGGTATATCATTTGGTATCTACATAGACTTGATGCAGGAATCTTTTGAAGTAATAAAAGCTGGAAAGCAAAACAAAAATCAGAGTCTGAGTGCACTATTTACGAACTCGATGAGTTTATAGCAGTGTGTGATTTGAAACTTAAAGTTGAACAATAATACGGACTGACTACTTTTAGATATTTTGACGTTAATATAGTTTCAAGATTGCACCGCTACAACGCGACAGTAGGTCTTGTTCGTGTCGTCAGGTGTTATGGAATATTGCCAACTATGTACACAGGTTATGATCAGGGAATCGCCGTCAACAACAGGATCCTGAGGTGGATGCTGAATGTTCGTAAGTGCAACCGTACTAACACGGCAAACTTGCACTGAAAAAAAAACAGGTGTGAAAATAACAGATCAACTGAAAAACTTTTTTGTATGCGTCCCGGAACAGGAACTTTTCAGGGCAGCAAGGAGTACCGGTAACAATAATAATAACGACTAAACATTTTGCTATTTAACTGGCAATCAGTACACGGAATTTGTATAAGTTTCGAAACGTCTAGAACAAAAGAGAGGATATAAGAATTTCACGCTGTACTTTTGATGCGCCATTGTTCCCAAACTGATACAAATTCCGTGTACTGTATTTACTGATTGCACTTCATAAACCGTTGTCAAAAAAGATACACCCATATTTTCAAAAGACAATTTAGATAGATAGTTAAACTAAAAGACAAAAAGACAAACCATTACAGTCCCTAAATGACGCATTCCACATTCTGGACACACACAAGTACTCTTTGCTGTTGTCGTTGGGTGTAGTGGAATACTGCCAACTAGTTGCGCAGGAGATAATTAAGGTATTACCATCAACAACTGAAGTTTGTGGTGGTTGCTGGATATTGGTCAGTCCACTGGTGTCGACCTCGCAGACTTGCACTTGAAGAAAGAAAAAAGAAGATAACAAATCAACTGAAAAATATTTCCATATCTCAAAAAGAGGAGCATGAGGAATTAGTGAAAACAGTTAGTTAAATATTACAGTTTAATCATTTGACTCTGACGTAGAATCCGGTTATTTCATAAGGCGAAATTTATTCATTTAGAGATCATACATTTGTCACGTCCAAATATGGACTTTTTCCTCCTACACAGTACACGGAATTCGTATCAGAAGTTGAACAGTAGCGCATAAAAAGCACAGAGTGAAATTCTTTCGTTCTCTCCTTTGTTCTCGTTTCCAAAATGATACGATTCCTGTGTACTGTAACAAACTTTTATTCCGATATTTATTATTACTGGTTTATTACATGAAGTAAAAACAAAGAACTCTGACTCCGCAAATAAACTACGCTGTAATACAACATTGCATTTAATTGTTTCTAGACGTATCTCCCAACTTGTACTATTTTTACACCTGGGTTTGAGTCTATCTGTAAACGAACAAAAATATTAAAATGTATTTGTATGCTTGACATAACTAACATACAACTGGGGGTTGTTTCTGGAAATGGCTTTGCGCAGTGCGGGTTGACATACATTTTATGAATTGGAAATGAAGAATGCAAATTTAGCACAATTGAAATAATTAAATTCATAAGTAAATCATGGACAAAAAAACTTCAATACTTTTCCTCAGATTAATTTGATATTACCACAGTGCAGCAATTCAACAAAAAAAGTTTGCTTTTTTATTATAACTTGGTTATTGATATATCCACTGTACAGAACAGTGTACACAAAACAAAATGGATTTTTTCATTTTTCTTGCATTACTGGGTGACACATTTCGATGACGTGCACTACAGCGCATCCATGAACCCTGACACGTCTGGTGTTTCAAACTTCTCACCGTCGTCATACTGACAGATGTATCCCATAGTAGGATCGTCACATTCCTCAAAATCCCATTTAGTGTGGTCAGAATATACACAATCCTTGATGTCATCCCATACTACAAGTAAAAAACCACATCAGTACACGAAATTCTTATCAGAAGTTTAACAATAGCGCATCAAAAGGACAGCGTAAAATTCCTTCTTTCTCTCCTTTGTTTTCTTCTTTTCCAAAATGCTATGATTTCTGTGTATTGGTTTTTATTCCTTCCAAGGTTTTTCCAAATTAACTTTTGTTTGCCCAATTGGGCAAGAAATTTTGGTTAATTAGGTTACTTAGACAAGGCAAAATAGGAAACAAAAATAATTAGAAAAAGGCTGGATTGTCTGTGAGCGACACATCGCTATACAGTACACGGAATTTGTATTGGTTTGGCGCATCAAAAGCGCAATGTGAAATTCTTATGTTTTCTCTTTTGTCCTAGACGTTTCGAAACTGATACTGAAATAGTGTATTTAATTAATTCTACTGAAAGGTGCTTACGTGTACTACTTTGAAACAATTCAAAGCTGCCATCGAAAGTTGTTCCATCCTCCCACACGAGTGAATCATCAGTCACTTTATCGTTCAGGCCGATCCAACGCTTATCTGATGTGCTGAAATTATAATACTCCCCGATGTCAGAGAGACACATAATAGAGGTTTTTCCTAATTACGTTTCAGTAAGATCTATCTGATTTGGTTGACATCGTAATTCAATCAAGGTAGGTCATGTAATTGTAATTGTAATTATAATTACAATTACAATTAAATCATGATAACTAATATTTGAAAGAAACAATGTGTGTCACATTTTCGTTTATTTGTACTGAAATTGAATTAACCTAATTAGGAAAAACCTCTATTAAGTCGTAGTAACCCACTTTTTGGGAGCTGTTGTATATTATTCACCTGTTTTAATCATCAATGGAATTTTACGTGGCATCGTAACTTACTTGTCTTGACATGTCCACCGCTACACATACATTTTAGATTGACTGCGTTATGAAAAAGTTTCCAGCAAATACAGCAAATACTTTTGTTTGGTAAAATTAGTTGGTAAAGTAGACCACTTTATTGGTTACCTTTGAAATAAATTACTTACTAAAAACTTCCCAGTTTTGTAGCCAAAAATGTATGTATCGCGTTAGATGCTATCACAGCGAGCATTCCGTTGTTTCCCAAATCTGTAAAAATTATAAGACGGTTCCTTTCATTTTAATATAAGCTAAAGCGCAAAATTCTACTTAACCCATAGGCTTGTTGAAACATGCTTACATAAAATACTAGGTCAAATTAAAACTTGGAAAGGTCATAGTTCGCAGGTCACAGTTGGTTATTGAGTTGAACGTTAACAGGCTAAATAAGGAGACAAAATGTTGCAGAACAATAGTTTTGTCACGTTTAAACTACATATAGTCAAGACAATTTGCTTATTTACATAAGAATAAATAAACAAAACGTTAATGGGGGTGACACGTCAACATCACTATCAGAATATATAAAAATCACGAAACTTTATTAATCTTACGTGCAACAATGCTAAATGAAAATGTATTATGAACTATTATGTTACTCAGCACCTGAAACATGTTGAATAACCATTTTTTTGGAAAAGTCTAATCACAAAAGTGAATTTAAAAGTCGACCAGAAAACATCTATTTCAAATATGACAAAGCTATGAGTGATACGACCATTTTTGTTCCTGTTTGTCAAGCAAATAGTCTACAATCCCCAATTATAGTTCATAACGTTTACCAACGTGACTAAAAATAGAAATACGAGTTTTAAGTTAAATTTGCATATATTCATTTTTACCTCTGGATTGACAGTCAACAGATGCTTGGTCATACGTTTTGTTTTTTTTGTATACGTAGTAGCATTTTCCAACGTCGGCGAAACAATGAGAAGTTTGTGCGAAAACTCCTGAAGCAAATTTTTGTTAACAATAAAACACTGACTTGAAAGAACAAAAGTACAATATGAGGGATAGTCTACTTTGTCTGTTAAAAACCGAACTATTCAAGCAAATGTGGTGACTATTGGAATACACAGCCACCTTTAAAATGGTCTTGCGGTACATACTGGGGCTGTTTGTTATCCCTGATATACATGTTGCAATTCAAGGTATTGCCATTGTTAAAAGGTGTACATGTTCTATATCAAAGTTTACACTTCAACAACTGTTGACGCAAAAGGTAAGCATACCAATTATTGTGTGTGAATAAATTTACATTGTCAGTTCTACTCTTTCGCTCAATAAACATTGGACCAAGCACGCTTCAGTGCCATATGATATTTCGGAACTATAAAATTGTGTTATTCCTGAGATCACGGCAAGAACTAGTAATAAACTCACCATGCACCATGAAAAGGTTAACACACGCCCCAAAAAGTAAGATCCTCTGGATGTGTGTTTTCTCCATCACTTCTCCGCTGGATTCTTTTATCGTCATTTCTCTAAATGCAAAGCAATAGTATTTTAATTTCACTCTAATGGAAATTTAGATCCGAACTTTGTTGGTCTTGAAAGACAATTTTCTCTTCTGCCTGAAAACTCCTACCAGAGCTGCGAGCAAAAGATATATAAATACAGCGAGATTTGAAATTGTTTGCTGAAAGCTGTCGATGGGAACATGTATTGAAAACATTTTTTGTATCCTCTGGTATCGACTTAACTACCATGTGAAGTGGAAATTATCGATACAAACAGCCCTTCCACCTGAGGTGTAATTTCGATAAAGAGCAGAACCTAAACAATTTAAAATGAGACAGCATTCTGGTCGTATGTGTATTGAATTGATTCCAGCCAACGACAGGAATTAATCGATTCATGATGGTTAAAACCGACACTAATAAAAATATTGCTACTAATCTTAATCATTATTCTGGTGCAGAGGCTGAAATGGTCTTCATTTTATCTCTGTGCTAATGCCTCGGCTATTGATGTACGTCCATGCCATTTATTGTTTCAACAAAATTAGACATCAATTCAATTAGACATTGTCTCCATCTGCCTCACATACCTTTAAATATGTACATGCTGTATATGGAGACCCTTAAAGAGCACACTGTGCTTTTCGTGTAAACAGAAAATGATAAACTTTTCAGCCGTTGTAGGGATCAAAGGTCATCCTCCCAACACAAGCACCCAACGGGCAATAAATCAGATAAATCCTCTTTTGTTCTACACGTTAAACATTTAATAGCAATTTCAGGATTTTGACACAGAAAATCGTATCAGTTGTGTATATTTGGTACCGTGTTAGACTTCTGATTGGTGGTGATCTTTTTAATCATTGTCGATTTAATCAGCTTTAAACAATTTTTTTCTGATTTTGGTGTAGGGGCCAGCAATCCCCCTGACACCTTACAATTTGAACCACCTGGCACATTGTCGATATATCACACCAAGAGCACCTATTATGTTGCACGTTAATCCAGTTCGCTGTTAATTACTTTTGGATAGCAAAGGAGACTAGGGGGGGGGGGCATTGATGATGTTTGGGAAATCCACAATAATACATCAGAAGCACAGCATGGGATTCTTTTGTTTCATCTTTTGTTCTGTATGTTTTAAAATTGACAGGGATTTCAGGAGCTGAAGATGATACGTGACCAATGTGAAGAGGACACGCGTTAATATTTATTCACCAAATTTGCAATATGTCCAACTCACAATTTATAATATGAATAACTATTTTGGCCAATTATGTCCGAGAGCGTGCAGTTTTACCTGATATCAAGTTAAACGATACAGCATTGGCCCTCAAACGTTATGTTTTTTATGTTTGCATTATTTAGAAATGCATAAACCAAAACCGAAAATATCGACGGCAAAATCTTCAGTAAAAGGAATCAAGTGCAAAGCCCCTGGATATAATTTTGTTGCAGGTCATGTTTTTGGATGACTGGGCTGATTTAGACTGGATGCGTTTGTAAATAAAATTTCCGTATCTCTTGGAAGAAAAATGTCGAAACCTTGCTTCTGTTTTGAGTTTGGGTTGTCAAGCAAGTAATAAAAAAAGAAACAACAAAAAACTATGATGCAGTTGTGAAGCAAGACTTTATTTCTTCAATCAACGCAAAGATTTTCTGTTTTCTTTCACATCGTGCCTTTATTTCATATCAAAACTTCTTAAATTGCATCATAGTCTCTAATCATATGAAAAATAGTACACACGTCAAAACAAACGTGAAAACAATCACAAAGTAAATTTTGCTAAGTTCCTTCAAATAAAGGTATTTCAGTTTTGTTTCTGGTGTTATCAACAACAAAATATCTCGTTAAGATACGTTCTTAGTTCCCACAGCTAAATTTTCCTTGCAAAAGATTGGCAGAAATAGCAGAATGTCCTTAGTGTGTTTAGAAAGTATATTAGCTGGCTAAATGGTAATAACTTTCTGTTTACGAGGAAAAAGGGTAATATTGTCTTTGATTATGGCAGATGGAGACATAGAATATGATAAATTGATGTTTAAAAACGCAGAAATATTTAAATAGATGGCATAGACATACAAGGAGAATCTGACATTTTGCATAAACACAAAATGAAAACCATCAATTTTTTTTAAATTTCTAAGAATACCAATAATTGTAGTTCAGTAAAACTCTACATTATCAATGTCGTAATTAACTTTATTTTAAGGTCCTGATTTTAGTTTAATCACTCGTTTAAAATAAAGACGAATAATAGTTTCAAACTGTAGATGAACAAGAATGCCTTTCAATCGAAGGCCAAACCGCCCGTTTCACCAATAATCGTTAAAATGCCTTAACCATTAAAACACAGAAACAATTAGGAAAAAAATAACAAATTGACTTTCAAATGACCTTGACCTTTGAATGACCTTGACCTGTATTTTGACCTTGGTCTTGTGTATTGCTCACCAATATTAGAACATATGATATCGACAGTTTACAGTAAAACATTTTACATTTTTTATACAAGTGACCTTGAACTTGACCCAATGACCTTGATACTCAAACTTGACTTAGATATTATAAAGATACTAAAAATAAAGTCTCTAGGTCAAGCAGTTCAAAAGTTATAGCCTGGACAGACACACAGACAGACACGACTGAAAATATTACCTTCTCGCATACGCGGAGGGTAAAAATTAGACACATTAGGCATTCAGTTTTGAGTTTGTAATTTTCTTTGTAGTTTTGTTTCCCCGCTATTAAAAATAAGATTTGATCCCCATTCTTGACAATTCTAGAACTGAATCACGCAGCTGTTGGCCCATTCCGGATTGTACTGGATTTGAACACAGTTGATCTGTGTGCAGTAGACAAAGCATTCCGTCAGGTGTTCTTCATTTCGTGCTGCAGGACCAGGGGCTGTGACGTTAGATCTGTCACAGGTTCATCGCCCTTCACGAACATGGAGCCTCCCTTTGTACTAACCTTCTGCTAGATTTCTACAAATAGAACGAAGGCTGAAATCGTCTTCATTTCTTTCATAGCTTCATATACGGGAATCTTAGGAGAAAGGAATAGGACTTCATGAATCGTGAAAGGTAATTTCAGCCTTATAGTCTAATTGTAAATCATAAGAATACAGTTCGGAATCAGAGGATGATATGGCTGGTTAAGGCTTTTCATTTTTAAGAACAATGGAAGCTTTTTGTGAGTCAAAGACACAGCATGGAATTACATTGACGCAAAGTGAATTCCATTTCAGGAGCAGAACCTGGTCTTGTGTGTGATGCAGGTTATCCCCTGAAGGTGATAGTGCAAACCATGGTTGGGTGAGATCTCTGCTGGGAAATTACACAAGAAGTTACTAGTTTATGTAAGTTTATGTAACGTCAGAGATCCTACCTATCTCACAGTGCACCCAATGAATCCTAGACGACATTGACAAGAGTATTTATTGACCCCATCGACACAAGCTCCTCCGTTTAGACACGTTACTCCTTCACACTCATCGATGTCTGTGACAAAAAGACGTTAAATATATTCATCACTCAAAAATCGTATCAGTTGTGTACATAAGGATAAAAAGGAAGCTCCCATAAGGGGCGTGGTAAAGTTCTGATACTTTTATGGGGTACTGAATTTTGCAAGTCGTGGCGTTTTGTTTGTTAGGCAGCAAAACAAAATGACAGGATTTTTTTACCGCCGAGTCATCCTGGCAACACTTGAGTGGAGGGTCTCACGCGGATAAAGTGGAGACGAAGAGGTGTCCAGTTGTTCGTGACATAAAATTTGGACAAAGAGTTAGGAAGGGTTTTACTACAAACCAGTATAAACCAGTATTCAAATCAAGTTATACCTATAAACTTCGGAACGTACAGAACAAAAACAGAAAACACAAGACTTCTGCTGTGCTTTTGATGTGCTATTGTTCCAAAACTGAATAGAATTTCATGACTTGGTTTACATCTTTTCTATCGGTCTTGTTTACTCTTGTCTATTACGTAGAACTGGCGTCAGTTGTAATTTCTCCCATACTTACAGCTACAGTTACTGACTGTGGTAACTAGTCGGCTAGTCTAATTTGAATTCTAATCTGAATCAATCGCTGTTAAACTCACCTGATTCGCAATAGTCTCCACTAAACCCTGCAGCACAGTCGCAGTAGAAACCATCGACTTCATCATAGCAAATTCATTCGTTCTCACATGGGGAACTTTCACACTCATCTATTTCTAGAAATATAATAATTCATATAAAACAAACAGCTCCTGAAATTTCTATCAGTTTTATTTTATTTATTTTCATTTGGGAGCTTAATATTCCAAGAAATATGGATTCCAAAGACCAAGGATTACACATTTAAGGGCAAATTACATTCATCCATATTTCTTGAAATATTAAGCTCCCAAATGAAAATAAATATTACCAGGTAACAATATGTAATTATGTCTTGTATATGTTGTGGAAAAAATTGTGATTTTTGAAAGGATAACATTTAGCTTAGTCTACCTCCAATGGTGATTATAGACAGGGAGTTTATATGCAAGCACGGGACCTAATTGAGCTTTGATGCAAGCAAGGACGTTCCTCCCCTCTAAACTTATACCACACAAAATAAATCCCATAATTTAGCAGTTTTCTTTGCCCTTGAATCACCTTTTCCCCTGTTGTAGCAGACATGATAGCATTTCAGTGTGACAAGCATTTCATTGCATGCAACTCGTATCATTTGTGAACATAAGAGAAGAACTCCGAAACGGTACTGTGTTAAAATTGCGATTTTGTGCACTTTAGTTACAGTTACGACACTAACCAATACAGTCCTCAAACGCTTCGTCCCATATTCCTGAGATACACCAGTACTCTTTGGTCGTATCGTTCTGCAAAGTTAAATAACCTAGTTTGCAGGTTACGATCAGAGAATCACCAACGGCAACTGGATCTTGCGATGGCTGCTGGATATTGAACAATCCACTGGTGTCGACCTCGCAGACTTCAACTTGAAGAGTACAAAAGACAAGATAGCATATTAACTGAAAATCATAGTTTTCATGTCCCGATTGTCGAGAAGAATGTTTTGATCGATTTATTGAATGTATTCATCTTCCATCTTGTAAAAAGACTGTAACGACTTTTAAGATATTTATCAACTGCTGTGTGACTCGAAGTACAAAAGGCAACGTGTGCATTTATTGACCAACTAGCCCACCTGTGTATTGTTTGGCAGGTGTGTTTGTGTGTCTACCTCGACCCGAATGACCCGTTCTGGGTCTCGTGTGCTCAGTGCAAGGTGTTTGTAGTTAGGCTGGGGTAGTATTGGGAACTTACTTGTTACAGGAAGCGGTGCCTCTTTCCCACCATAGCTGCTAGATTACTCACCCTCATCATACTGACAAACGTATCCAAACTCGGAAAAGTCACAGTTGTCAATCTTCCATATGGTGTTCTCCGAAAATGCACAATTAACGTCAATATTGTTTTTGTTAGCTGAATTGCAAAGAAACCAATCACATACTTTTTTTAGAATAAATCTATAATGCATTAATTTTGGATGCCTATAATATTGCACTTTGTGACGTACAATTCATCCTGGAATGCAATGAAATATAGTTTAACTATATCCTGAATAGTCCCAGATCCAGTTAATTTTCATTTCAAAATTACAACTACAACCCATCGACCAGGCATGTAAATGGCTAATGTTAACACAATGGAAAAAGACATTAAATGGATCTGTGACTATTTCTGTTCCAGTTAATCTGTATTTCATTTCATTGCAACATGCTGAGATTTGGGCGTTTCAAAGTGATACAATATGCCCAAAACGAAAACATTGGTGTCAATCTCTCACAAAGTGTACAGCTGGAAGTTTTATTGTTTGCAAAATAAAATTAATTTCAGGAGCTGGTTGATATATTGATGATTGCAATTCAAATTGCAATTCAAACAATTCAAAGACGGTTTCGTCGAACGTTGTACCATTCTCCCACACCCATCGGATTTGAGTCCTATCCAAACTTTACCTTGGGCGCTGCAATTCAATTAACGGGTTTTACATTACAATTCTAATTGTATGTTAGGAAATTCGTCATTTTTTGCCATTACAAGTAAAGTGTGTGATAATATGTTGGACTTCCCATAGTAAGCTTATGGACAAAAGTTCATCGGTTAAAAAAAAGATGTATATTTTGTATTCTGATGAATGTTTAAACATTATTTGCCAAAGCTACAAAATTGTCATCCACAATATTTCAAGATCTGTCATTATTTTAGTCATCTCTAAAGACTTCAGAGTGAACGTTATCCATAAAAAAATTAGATGAAAATGTTTCCCAACATGATATTAATGCACTATTAAAGCTACTTAGATGCAGATCCTATCAATTTAGAAATGTACAGAACGAAAAGGGAAACAAAAATATTCACGTTGTGCTTTTAATGTGCTATTGTTTCAAAACTGATAAGAATTTCATGATTTTAACTTATCTTTACAATGATATGGCTCCAATTTACTTTTCCAATTTATTTTAGCCAAAGATAATTACTTACTAATCAGGTCCATACTCAAAGAGCAAAAAGTCATGTATTGCACTTGATGATATCACAGCCAACATGCCGTTGCTTCCAAATGCTGTTCAAATTCAAAAGATTTTACTTTTTCGGATGTACGTGTTCTAAATTACTCGACAGTCGAGGTTTTCCTAATTCGCTTTTTGCAAGATCTGGCAGATTTTGTAGGTCTCGTTATTTTCCTAATTTTAGTGAAAATTTTAAAATATACACCAAATATTGTTTATTATAAATAGTTGTTATGATATTTAATTTAATTGTAATTAGAAACAACACAGGGTCTTCATTATATCAATTACAAAATCTATCAAATCTGACAGATCTGTCAGCTTTGACAAAAAATGCAATCAGGAAGAACCTCCAATAAGGTTATTTGCTGACTGATTATAGTCAGGTGACCGATGCTGTCTAAAAAAACGCATGAATTACGCTACTAACCAATCATGTGTACCAAATACCCTTTAATTCTCCTGGTTAACGGCACAAAATGCAGGTTGTCCGTTCTTTTCTTTTCTTTTCTTTGCCATGTTTTTGTGGCAACCGTTACATTCCCCTTTCTGAGGCCAACGCTATACTATTTTGTGGGGCTTCTGATACTATTTCAGATCATGAAATTACTATCAAAAGTTCAGCGCCCCTTAACAATTGAATTGATATTTCTTTGAGCAGAGTATAAAATATCTGTTCGTAGCCTTTGTAACAGACCTGTCAGAAACGTGATTACCTGCTGTGGCTTCGCATTCAATTTGTGCCATGTTGTAGGTTATTGCGGGCTATGTGATGATGGAGTAGCATATCCCACTTCTACATGTCTGCGCCAAAATTCCTTAAAATAAATAAATAACAATTAATTATAAATTTACTCGTTAATGAACAGTTTAAGCAATCCAAGAGGCAGAAAAAAGTGTTAGATAACCATTTCTTTCTAACAAAAGCTTACTATAGTTAGTGTTAGTTTTGAAAGACCACGTCAAAAGTACCGGCTTGAAGCCTAAACATACAGTGCATACCAAAAAATGCTCGAATAAGCACTGTACTGCAGTTATGTCAGCTTATTGTAAAATAAGAGCCAAACTCCAGGAAGTTGATATTTTAAGCCACTTTTTCATTACACAGAAATCGTATCAATTGTGTACATCAGGTAAAAAAGGAAGCTCCCATAAGGTACCGTGTTAAACTTCTGATACTAATTCAGTGTGCTGTTATCCTATAAATTCAGCAATGCCATGGTTACTTATTTGTCATTAAGAGAAGAGAGTGGTATTTTAATTACATAATTTTGTTACAGATTTTCAGTATTATTGACCTGAAATAACGAAGAAACTGTGGAGTTTAAGAAAATGACGTGAGTTGCCGCTGGGCTGATCTGTTGTGTACATTTAAATACCAATTGATACACTGTAAATTTAGTTGGACCATGAATAGACTATTCTCAGATTAGGTTAAACTATTTTTCATTGATGAAATTCTTTATGAATGCTGACATTTGGGCATTTCAATGGCAAAAATGAACCATTGTGTCAATGGAGAGATTTAGCAGATCAGTTACAAACAATCACCGTTAGCATTCTAACGTTAGCATTCTAACGGTGATTCAGTGTCTCAACAGATCAGAGATTTTAAGTGCTTAATCTATCCTCGGCGGAGTCGGCCTCAATGGAAGTAAGTAAATGGCCTACAGGAGTTCGTATTTAATGAAATTAAGTGGATTACTGCAAGAGCTTCAATTCTTAACAGTGTATCTGGAAGGCAAGTTTGGAGTTAGGAACAATTGAAAACATCTTTTAAAGGGTAATGTTTTTGAGCTTTTTTGAAATAAATCAGGTCCTTAATGTGTAACGCAAACGAAACGTACATGGGAGATGAAATCAGTACGTCAAAAGCACAGCATGGAATTCTTTTGTTCTCTCTTTTGTACAGTACGTTTCCAAATTAATAGGAATTTCAGGAGCTGATATCTTAAAGCACTGTTGCTGTTGTCTAAAAATTAGATATTATATTCTTCTCGTGAAATTTCCCCAGAGGATAAAAATCCTACAGATCTACAATTGAAACATAAGAATTTCTCGATGTGCTTTTATGACAGTAATCAATAATACATAAAACTTAATCATGAGTATCTTTTGTTGCCAAACGTACCGGCGGGGAGTGTATCGAACCGGAACCCTCCACGTACATTGAAGTAATTTATATTATTTTCATCTGATAACAATGCGTTCAGAAAATATAATTATTCGTTATTGATTTGTTTAGATCAAGGAGGAGATGATATTGACAGTTAACCATTCTCTATCAATACTCCACAACCACTATACCTCTGGATATTGACCTTCTGAACCATTGAAACACAAAATTTATTTTTTCAATGTTCTGCAGCTGGCTAAATTATGGTCATTTTGTGTTGATGCGAAAAGCAGTGTGCTCTTTAAGGGTCTCCATAAACAACATATATGTGTGTAAAGGGAAAAAAAGCAGATGGAGACAATGTCTGATTGAATTGATTATGTTGAAACAAATAATAGATGGCTTAGACGTATATCTATATCTGACGCATTTACATAGAGACAAAATGAAGACCATTTCATTACCGAACCATTCTATCAGATTATTTTTTTGCCATTTATTTTTGAAGAATTTATTGATGTTACAGTAAAAAT
>JBCAUI010493170.1:0-13548 GCA_038406195.1 Haplosyllis anthogorgicola
CTGTGTCAAACCATATAAATTTCAATATCCTTTGGGTCCAAATATCATTCATCAAGCTGATGAGGACAGTGCGAGTCGCACTGTCGAAAAGTACTTATTTGCAAAAGTAATACATTATCGGATTGACATGAATTCTTCTACTAATCATAACATAATCTTCAAATGGGAGAAATTGACAAGGCCATGCAGCTGGGCTTCCTGTAAACAATAAAACGAATCAAACGCACAAAACGAAAGCGCGCCCCGTAATAAGAATTCCTGGAACTTGTCGCAAGCTGTAGAAAATTAATTAACCGTTTAACTAAAAGCGTGTACTTATTGCACTGTGTTAATTTGCGGAAAGTATCTTCCATTTACTGGATCTTGTTTATGTAAGGCAACTTTCACTTTCTAATGAAACACAATTGTCCTTTGTTGTTTGAAAACTGGATATTTGTGTTTTGGTTATTAAGTTTTTAAATATTTGGATTTGAATATTTACTAGAGATGGTGCCGGAAGAATATTTCATATTCGATTGTCGGTTTGTTGTTTCAAACGAATATTCGTTCTTATTTGGTTTTGAGCATGGAGCTCTTGGTTGCCTAAGATCTGGTTACACAGAGGCTAAACACATCAGATTTCACTTGTATGAATAAATTATAATGGAATCTTTTGGTTCAAAGTGTCTTCAGTGAAGCTTAACTTTTAACAATGACTACAGTTTGCTCCAATTGCTACGATTATTGCTTTTAACCCATCTAAATACTTTTCTTGTAGACTAGGTTTTTTTCATTCTCTAACACTTGAAGAAAAATCAAATATCCGAATTCCCCAACATCACAACTGTTTATACAACAGACGAACGCTGGAAACAGATACGGGTATCGAAACCCATCTCTAACATTTACCTTGTTTCTCTTTTCTTCCTTTCTATTTTGTACTGATTTTATATCTAGTCGGGCACACTTTTTCAGAATCCTACTGTTTCGAATATATACTGTTACAATTGTCCTTGAAATTAAAGCCATGACTGTCTAAAGACTAATTTTACTGATTTCCTGACATTTAACAAAAAATAGAGAAAAGAAACCGGACATTTTTCAGACTTGTGCCCTTTTCGGGACATCGGAAAAACGCCATCAATTTAAATTACATGTATCAATCCTAAACACATAATTAATTTGTGCAATTTTCGCCCCCAAGTCGGTTTCTCTTTCGTAAGATCCCACGTCAATTCATAGAATGCCATTCATCTTTATGAAAATGCCACAGTAATGTCACGGACTTGTTCGATAGAATCCATCATATTTACGGCGAAGGTTAATTCGGTAATGAACTTTATCTGGCATTTCTTTATGTATTAAATGCGTTTCGAAGTTTACTATGAGTTATTTGCCTGATTTCTGAATGAACAAAAGAAAACGTAGTCTGGCCTCAAATCTTTTCTTGGAATAACCATTGGCATTGACTTATTTTTATCTTTAGAAGTTTTGCGGCAAAAAGCGTCTATTTTTAAGCTTGCAGCTGACAGTTCCTTTCTTCAGTTATTGTCAATACGCAAGTCATTAATTTTGCTCTCAGCAAAAACCATACTGTTTATTTCTTGAAATTACATAACCTGCCGATTACAAAACTATACTCCAAAACTGAGCAGACACGGAAAAGGGGTATTTGACTAGATCATTAGGCATTGAAAGAAATTCTTTACTCGTATTTGCAATGACGCTGCTTAAACTGGCACAATTCTCTGAATAATTTTTCCTGACATTCAACATAAACACTATAAAAAAGAAACCTCCCACTTTTCGACATTTTTTGCCCTTTTTAGAACATTTGGAAAAATCTATTCATCTATTGAGAGAGTTTTGCACTATAAATTACAAATTAGATGGTGATGTTTTCTCCACTTTGTGTGCCGACCATGGGAAGCCTTTTCCTATTTCATATATTGCTTGTAGTCAATGACATAATAAAAAGCAACATTTTCCTCAAACTGCAGACACACGATACAACCTAATAACTGGATATATCAAGTTAACTTAATTAACCCCAAAAGGTCTTTGCCTTTACCACAATATTGGTCACCATGGCTAGAAATCAGAGACGCCAAAGTCTTATCTACAAAATAAATGACCATATATTGTAGCATGTACAAAACACAACTCCTGAGGACCTCGACGTAATTAACGTCTTCGCATGTGGGTACACTATCCTCCACAGCGTCAAATTGTCTGAAACAAGCACATCTGTGTTGTAATAATAAACGGATTTAGGAAATACCAGTAAAATTCCATACGAGTCTAGGCACACGCACGCACATTCCCTGTGCAGCAGCTAATTCTAATTGCATGAATATTCATTAGCATCCTACTCATTAGTTGAGTATCTCACATTGCTCCTCAATCTGAAGCCAGCAGCTGAAAAGTACACATTTGTACCTCTAGTAGTTTGTAGAATAAAGTGTTGTGTGTAAAGGATTTGTTTATCTAATTCCACTAAGTTCCTTATTGTGGTTCGTTAGCATGGAAACTTCCATCTGTCGCAGGGAATAGGAAGAACATCATCAATCTGTAGTCGGAGGGTGTCTCCTTATCGGAGACCTGACTCCAACACTAAACAAGCTTCAGAAATTTAAAATTTTCATCTGCCACACTGGGCAATGTCTTTGCAAGTCGATTTAAAAACAAAACACTTTCATGCACGTGTGCATACACGCACATGCATGCAAGCATGCACACACACGCATGCACACACATGCACGCACACACATGCACGCACACTCGCATGCACACATGCATGCACACACACACATGCATGCATACACATGCATGCACACATGCACGCACACACTCGCACGCACACACACGCATGCACACAGCACAGACTCATTCAGATTGTTTATACACGATGCAGTTGACTAAACATGTGAACATTTGCAGCCAATCGTAAACTGATACAGCAAAACAAAACCATCAGGTTTCTCAGTCCAACACCTTAAATTCAAGTGGCTTTTCCAGTCAGGCATGGGCATATCGAGATAAGGTAGGACATGAAAAGCTTAAGTTTTTAGTGACAGTCCTCTTTCTGGTGCCTGTGAACAGGACCGAATCATGTCACTTGTTCGAATCCAATTAAAAACTAAGAATGACCCAGTTACTGATCACTGAAGCAATGATTTTGCCGAGTATTTGCTGTTAAAAACGAGAAATTGTTC
Source organism: Haplosyllis anthogorgicola (assembly GCA_038406195.1). Classification (NCBI taxonomy): domain Eukaryota; kingdom Metazoa; phylum Annelida; class Polychaeta; order Phyllodocida; family Syllidae; genus Haplosyllis; species Haplosyllis anthogorgicola. The sequence goes on from JBCAUI010493170.1 coordinate 3,195, forward strand.
AATAGCTGCCTATCGAATGAAAACACTCGTTTCTAACGTAATTACATTATGACGTAGTACTGACGCTTACGACAACGTAATTTTTCATTTTGTCTCGCTCTCTATTCTGATGGTTACCGTCAGTTTTTCAGGCTGAAGACCAGTTTTTCAAGTTGAATTTCATTCGATAGAAAATAATCACCTTCTTTAGCGGTTTTCTCGGCGGCACAGACATGCCTAAAGTAGAATCTGTCCTGAGCGGATCCTGTCTTGGGCGACATTTTGTGTTTTACGGCAGTTTAACCTAAGATAAATCCTTAACATTCATGTCTTACCTGCATCGAACGACATTCTAGTCGTCACAAAGTAGGATGCCGCTCATGACAGGTTCTACTGTACGTTTTTTTTTACCAACCTGTTCCTGACTGATATGTTTGATAACAATCCACTCAAACTTCTCCGGAAGGTGTTTGGCGATGACTGTGTGTTCGGCGGGTTGACTCAGGCGCTCGGCCACGCAGTGACGGAGAGACAGCGGGGTCGGGCCTCCTCCACTGCCGCTGTCCCACACCAGCTCCTCCGCGGGAAGGTACGCCCGGCTCCCCGGAACCCTCTGCTGCAGCTGCAAAACGATTTGACTCGCACTAAAAGTAGAAATACGGACATTATTGAAACAAAAAACAGGCGCATAGATACAGTAAAACCTGTCACCTATCATTTACGACCAACCCTTCGGGACCACTGATAGTGTAAACAACAGGTGATCTCAAAACGCAGGGTCATTTAAATAAATAGTGCAGTTCTGGAGTTGTGATATCTGGTTACAAATGACAGATGATCGTGAAACTCAGTGGTCGTAAAATACAGGTTCTTTTTTAAGGATTTTGATGGCGACGGACGCAGCTCCTCGCTGTGACCAGAACCAGTGTAGCGAAATGATACGCCGTAGTTGACAAAAAATTACAAAATCCTGTAGATGACACTTAAACGGTGTAGCAATTTATAATTATTTTAATTTTAGACTGGATCTATGCATTTAATGTGAATTAAATGTAGCTTATACAGATCTCACTACTTGAAACTTTCAGATGGAAGTGTTGAAGCTTTCATAACCCTTTTCCGTTTTGAAAACTTTTGACACTTCCATCTGCAAGTGTTAACCAGAGATCTGTAGAGATCACTAATATATGATCATTAATATACGCTGTATGGTTCATGTGTAATGCATAGATTCAATGTTAAATCAAAATAATTGATGGTATGCCATATAAATGCCATAGATGGTGTATAAGTTCTATTAAACGGCGTACCGTTTCGCTATCCTGAGTACGCAAGCATTTTGAAGGCCTCCCGATTTGGACTTGAGATAACTCTGCCGCTGAAGTTTACTGCCATCTCTGGTTGGTCACTCACACAAATCACATACTTATATGTCAGAACATGAATACTAAAACACCAAATATACGGTTCTTTGTATGTTTTTAATGGGCCAAATTTACATATGTGTTAGAATCTTCAACTGCAGTTTCAATTAAATTTTCTTCAGGGAGGTTGCTATGCGTAGTCAAGTAACAGGAGTAAGTTTATCGTCTTTGCAGGTGAACAGAGTCATTGATAGGTTGTTTAGTTTCTGAAAAAATTAAACTGTGTTCTGGGGGACTCATGTCCCCTTAGATAGAATCCTTAAATCACATACTTAAGGAGCACAGCGATCTCTCGTCTCTGAACTTTACGTAATTAAAGCGTTTACTCAAAGCCGAAATGCTCCCTCCATACATACACTCAGATACGTTTGCAAGAGTTTCCCATGCATGTTGAGTGCATTTTAAGAAGCAGTTGGTGTTTGGATTCCTGCGAGGTATCTTACGTCCAACACTTTTGGCTCCTTCAACAGGTTATCCTTCATATAGTGAATAAAAATACTGAAAACCAAATTAAGTTTTATGTGGTTTACCAACAGAACAATGGCGCTTAATTAAAATGTCCACGTTGACAAGTGAAATAAGAAAATTTAATTAAGAGAAAAAAATGGACCACGCATGAAAACAGGTTACCAGACACTGGAGGTAAATGTTTAACACAAATAGGTCCATCATTGTGGCTTTAGCAGGTAAAAAATAGGTCCAGATGGACCTGAGCTCATTTGGCATTATCAAAAACGGGTTACAATATCACATGGATACAAATAAAGTGTCAAAGATCAAATGTCAACAATGTGAATGTGAAAAACACAAATATGGCTGCCAAACTGGAAATACAGGTGGTATTAACATAATGTTCATATGAAAAAGTGAGAGTATGTAGGTGCATAAGACTGTCAAACATGAAGTTTGTACCATCAACTGTATGTCTGTAAGTAAAGAAAAGAACAAATATGGCTGCCAATTCGAAAATAATGGTTACAGCAACATAATTTTTGCTTTGCTGGAGATGGGACACTGGTGCATATGTAAGATATGAAGTCTCTATAATTAATAGTGTGCTCAGGGTAAAAAAATGCGCAGATGACAATCGGTGACGAAAATGACGGGCAATTCTAGATTCTTTTGACTCTTTGGCAATTATACCAGATGAGTCAATAATTCCCTATCATACACGTTTGTTGGGCCGATTCACAAAATTAACATTAAGATTTCGGTTCATCACATCAGTTGCGTGTTAAATCTTTCGTTTCATTTCGATTGCTTGTGCCGTTCTTGTAGCATAAACCCACAACCACAGTAATGCGACCACGCTTGCAGTGAGATTTCTCTTGGGTCAGGGTGACACAGCAATCATATTTGTTCTTGGGTCAGCGTGACACTGAAATCACAGGCATGCGTCAGAAACTGATGAAGAGCATGCTCAAACATGCACACTGATTACAAGCATGCCGTCAGCGACATTCTTCAAATTGTAAAACGGAAGGCCACGCTCGCCGAAAGCTTCTCTTTTGAATACGACACGCGTTTCATCTCAATCCTTGTATAACCTTGTGTCGTACCGTTTCACAGTAGACGGTGAGTCCGCGTTGAAAGTAAGACAACTAAGCAAATTTAGTTGACAAGCTACTTTATTTAATCATACAAACTACAAACAGCACACCAGTACGTTACTAGAGTCAAGTCTAACCAAACACAAAAATCGTCCTCTACAAGACTACATTCCCTTAAATACTTAACATCTACATACTCGAATGCAAGTCACTAAATCATTGGTTACTACCACCGTAACAGTAGGTGAACTTCATACAGATTACATTCTTCATACACTGCTATAATTGGTGTATTACATTAAAAAAAGTTTTGGGGGCGGGTACCGATTACGTACACCCGTCTTGATTTATTGGGTGTCTCACTTTATCATTAACTTAGGTTACAACACTTGCGGCCCACAAAGACATTGTCACATTTGCTGTGACCTTATGACCTATATTCTCGAACCTGACCTTGCGGCTTGCAAAGGCCTACAATGACATTTGCTTTGACCTTGTGACCTAAATACTCGAACCTGACCCTCGTATGACCTCGTGGCTTGCAAATAAACACAAACATATGGCCACCTTTTGAAATAAACAAATTGTCACTATTAATTAATTTACTACAGAAAAACATCGCACCTTCTATCGTTTCTCCACCCATCCACCAGCCTAAATATGAACAAAAATACTTTCGCACCCCTTGATTAATTTTTTTCCATTCAATCACACATCCCTCAGAGGTAGAATCAAAGCCTGCAGTAATACTCGAAAGAGCTGCATTTCTTTTACAGTCTGACTGCTTATTTAGAAATGGACACGTTAAAGTCTCCTGCATTGACATCACGGAATGAAACTGGTGACTGCACCACTGTGAGGCTGTTACATAATGAATTAATCTGCTGCCTTAACATGTCCTCACAGGTAATTTTATTGTAAAACATCCATCAAAGCAAATCAACTATGACTGGTAATATAAACGAGCATGTTATTTGAGCCAGGGATGTGCCTGTCAGTTGTTCCAGGAATGGTAATGATGTATTGAGAAGGGAGCTATTTTTATCTTGTCAGTGGGAGGGAAAACAGGCGAGGGATTCCCCAGCCACCCACGCAGCTCTGTAGGAGATGAGGCTCTCCCCCGCACGCTCCCTCCCTCCTTCTTTGCACGAGATAAAAAATCTCATGCTCTTCCAGGCAACACTGCAGATCAATGATTCTGCTTTTCAGCTTAATAGCGAATGAATGCATCTGCACCTACGCAGCTAGGATTCAATGCGCCCATGGGCCAAGCCCACGCACACCCATAAGAAAGGTTCTCTACTGATTGGATAGGTCCACTTCTTGTGAGGATTCATCTGCAGTATTATCTCCACTGCACTCACTATGTGCAGCTATGTTAGTAACTTACAGACAAAAAGTTTTACACTTTTGGGAAACTTTTTCCAGCCATTGAAATATCTCTCACACTCTTTCCTTTCTGGGTAACACAACAGGGGTACCAGTGGTTCCATAAATGGTTGCACGCTAGTTCCAGATTAGGAACTCCGACGGTCGCCATCAAAAACTTTTCTGGCTCAGTTTTTTCTTTTAAGTTTTTATTGGATCAGGGTCCATTTTGTGGGGCCACTGATTACCCCTGTTTTGGACTTCATGTGACCTTTCCCATGGGCTTTAAAGCCAGGGTGGATCTCTCGCCTGCACTCTTTCTTGCTTGCGTGCGGTGATCCCAAAGGTGTCGTCTGGTGCTACACCTGCCTTTTTCACCAATAGGGATGTACAGCAGGAGGCCAGCCTCACTTTTCACATACTTTTTCACGCTTTGGTAAACAGGCACCGAGCGGGACTCGACCTTACGACCTTCGGAGCTAGAGACGTGCGCTCATCCGTGTCACGGAAGCACGACTTCTCACGGGTGAGTTCTTCCTTCACACGGGAAGGTTCTCCTCTACGTATGGGAGGGTTCTTCCCATGGGATGATTTGTTACTTGACATGGAGAAGGTTCTTTCCTCTATGTCTAATGATTCTCATTACAAATGTGACGATTCTCCCCTGCTAATCTCAAAACATGGGAAGATTCTTGTCTCCAGTTCATGTTTCCCTGGTCTATTAATGGTCGATTTAGGACAAAGTTTTGTTAAAAAAAGAATAAGAACGGTTTTATCACCAACACTCTATCCTTTCTTTTAAGAACTTTCTCGGATTTTCTATCTAGGCACTTGTTCTGTACAGAATATAGTTCTTTGCTTAGTTAGTACTTACTCAAAATAGTTACACCTATGGGAATAATTAACGAAGAGCTAGGAGACCTGAGCCTGCTCTGAGTTGTTTCAAGTTGTTGAAGACTTTTATAGCCACAAGGCAAACGGCTATTTTGCCAGGAAAAAACTTTTTGCGTCTATTGCCTCCAGTTATTGTTTTTGACAGAACTGGCAAGATTTTGCGGAAATTCTGACACCTGCCCCAATTCTGCTCCGAAATACACGTGAATACCTGGTCACGTCAGTGGTTTTCCCCGGGATTCGATATAGCATACCCACCTACAAGTCTCCTCGGATTACGCTGTGCCAATGGTACACGGACTACCACCACTCCAGTGTGGGGAATCGGCGCTCGATTTATTCCACTTTTCGCGATTTATTCCGGGGTACAAAATCATGCGACTATTACAAGAGATAGGGAAAGACAATTTTATCATGATTTAATGATGACAAATTTGGGACCACTTAATCTCAGGAACTGCCAAGAATATGGATCAGGGTGGCCACGCTCAGGTTATGATTAAATTCCCTGTGTTTTCCCTGTCTTTTCCCTGTGTTCGCATATTTTTCCTTGTGTTTTTTTTTCATTACAAAAATACAATTTTTGATTATACATCGCATCCACCTTCCTGTACTGCCATTCTTTCCTCCCCTTTAATTGCACAGAAGTTCCCTTAGGTCGAACTAAGAAACTGTAATAAACTGTTGAAAGGTATGACCAGGGAGGAAAATGTGGGAAAACATGGTGAGCAAAGTGAGGCTAGAAAGAATTCTGGGTACATAAGCTGATAAAAGGGCAATTTACTAGCAAATACTTGATTTTTGGAAAAATTGAAAAATTCCGTGTTTTTAAAAAATTCCCTGTGTTGTAACTCAATTCCCTGTGTTTTCCCTGTCTGGAAAAGCTAACATACAAATTCCCTGTTTTCCCTGTGCCGTGGCCACCCTGATGGATGTCAAACATACACCACCCGGATCTACGAACATTCAAGGTCCGGGTGGAATGTATTATGAATGTAGATTGTAGCCAGTTCCTGGGAATGACTCTTCGGTGTAGACGATTCTGGCGTGCATCGTGGTCCCGGTCACCGTAACGGTTGCTAACCAGAACTAGCTCTATAGAAAACACAAACTGGGCCCATAGACTAGAAATTGAACAAATTGACCATAAGGCCAGGCTTTTTTATTTGTTGGATTACGTTTCCCGCCGCTTCCAGAAACCATGGACCGTAGAAAAATTGAATTGGAGCTCAAATAACTCAAAGTCATAACTTTCCATCGCCTAGTCAAACATCATTTTGAAAAATTACATGTTGATTATATAAAGTTTAATCAAAAATGCAAAAATATCAAGTCAATTTATCTTTTCATTTTTTCCCGATCGCCGCTCTCACAAATCTCATCCATCGATATGTGATTTAACAGATAAACGAAACTCCGGCCTTTCAGTCTGCCGCAAACGGCGGTATTCCTTGGACCTTTTTCAATTGTCACCGCTCGCCAGTCTGGCAGCTACGCTCTGAAGCAAAGCCTGAAGATTCTCCTGGTAAGTGGGGCCACATTTGAGGATAATTTTGACCTCCGTTGAAAATACAATCATAACCGCGTCAGACTACGCACTGACAGAGACCACACACACACGCAATACCAGTGAAAAGATCGCACAGCGTATCTCAAAGATGGAAATGAAACTGACAATACTGGTGGCTCAGTATTGGTCAGAAAAAAACCCCATTTTTTGGGATGGACGTTTTTAATTTGGAGATGTCCAATTATTATTATTATTATTATTATTATTATTATTATTATCATTATTATTATTATTATTATTATTATTTAATCATTTGGATTACAATGCACTGGCAGAATTCTCTAAGTGCGGCGATCGGAAAAAAATAAAGATAAAAATTGAACTTGATCCCTAAAAAGCCAAAATATCCATAAATGTCAACAAGAAAATTTCAATCAACTTGTGACAAAATTAGTCAATGCGATCAACGGAGCTATATTTTGCCATGCGCAACATGTTTCAGCTGCCAAGTTTTTTGTTTTTGTTTTTTGTGTGTTTGTGTGTGTGTGTGTGTGTGTGTGTGTGTGTGTGTGTGTGATAATTTGAATAAAGATTGGGTTTTTAACGTAATGAATTAGTTTAGGTATTGATTCCCACCACATGGCGCCAACTAGCGATGCCCGGAAGTGACGTCATCCATGCAGCACGTGCATGACATCACCACGTAGATCATATAAGATAAAGCATGCACGAGCTGCGGCTCAGAAGGAATCTAGCAACTGAAGGGTTCACAACTATGTTCCGATTGCCTCACATAAATAAAGCAATTTAGTAATTTAGTAATAATGATTCAGTAGCTTAGTATCAACAAATTGTACACGTAAATAACATATCAGTAAAGTAGAATATATTTGTAAGCTATAATACAGTGGCAATATCGACTTCACATCAATTGGCAACTCTGCAGAATGACTGTCTACCATAACATTGCTAATTTCAGATTATAGGGTTTTACTCCTAGATTGATGTTTTACTGCTATAGTTTCCAGTTGAGCCATTATCAATAAATCAGCATTCACATCTTCAAATCACTGTCTTGCTAGTCCTCTTTGTCCAGTGCATTACAACAAATAAACAATCGTCGCGAAATACAAATATACTGCTGGAACAACATCTGACATAGATAGTTAACTGAAAATGGCTCAATCCATATGCATTTGATACAGCATCATTACGACAGCTCCTGAAATTCCTATCAGTTTTGGAACAATAGAAATTCAAAAGCACAGTATGGAATTCTTATGTTCTCTCTATTGTTCTGTACGTTTCAAAATTGACAAGAATTTCAGGAGCTGAACTTTCAAACTCATCTGATTTGATGAATTAGACAAATTAGACAGAGTATGAATTTAGAAAACAAATTTAATAGAATCGCTCGATGTGTCGGAGGGTGAAATTCCTATCATTAGCACATCAAAAGCACAGCGTGCAATTCTTTCGTTCTCGCCTTTGTTCTCCTTGTTTCCAAAATTATATGAATTTCAGGAGACGTTTCGCATGTTCTGTTGTCCTACAAAACCAGGGACCCATAGTTGGGAATTGCTATGAGAGAAACCACCTAACTTTAGTTTTAAGTAGATGTTTGCGAATATTGTCATCAAGTTAGACGTGCGTAAGAGCTGAAATTATTTAATTTTGCACAACCTTGAGATATGATGCATACGTCATGATGGTTTGCTAAACTGCAATTTTGAAATAATGGAAATCAATTGAAATGAAAATATCCGTTACAAAGAATTCGATTCGTATTAATCATGTGCAAAAATGCACACACGAGAGAGCTCTCGGAAGGTACCGTGTTAAAAAGGATTTTCTTGTACTGATGGTGCTTAACTTGTTTAATAGTTTTAACTCCATGACTCATGCTGTACATTCTTTTCTCTGATTAGAGCGAAAGGGAAGACAACTTATAAGCAAGTGGACATTTAACCAGGCTGAGATACGCAAGGCTAATTTGCTGACGGTGGCAAGGGTGTGCAGGCAAGTGCCGTGCGTATGTGCTGCGTTATTTCCCAGTATGCAGGAAAAATAGCGTTACCTAGCTGACAGTAAAATGTCGGCAGATATTGCTAGTTATGCATTTAAACAGTAAATTAGTAAAAGACAAAAGAATTAATTGTATAATTTAAATGATGGATTTCCTATTTTCTAATGGCGAACGTTTGAGAACAAAATTCTATGCTAGTCTATACTATTATTTGTGCATGAAAGCATTATGTGAAGTTCTGTTGTTCCTAACTGTTCCTTCCTGTGATCTATGTAAATACTCATGCACTGACGTAATTTTTTTTAATTCAGATGTTTGGCGATATGTAAACCTCTGTCAAGCTTTGGTTGGAGAACAACGAAACGGGCGAAAACCTTAATTGTGACATTTTTTTTTGGCTGTCTTGTATGGAAGTCGTCTTTGTATTTATACATCAAAATATTCCGGTCCCAAAGTCTGTGTTACTGTTGGAAAAGATGATAGAATTACCAGAATTATCGTGGTTTATGTTGGTTGTAAATTCTGTGTTTCCCTTTTGGTTTTCATATTGGTTATGAATGTCCTGATTGTCAGAGCCATTCGCCAGAGACAAAATTCAGAGGAGAGTGAAACGCAAACGCACACCAGCTCTCTTGCTACCATCAGTGGAGGTTCAGACGTTGACACTAGTTCTCAAATTCAAGATATTACCATGGAGACAATCAATACACCCAAGGGATATCACGTTGATACACGTGAACGAAAGAAACTCAGCACTTTTATAAACAGAATTTCCAGAAGTCATCAAAAGAAGAAAAAGAAAAAGAGACTGGTCAGTTAGAAATTATGTTACTAACTGTATCATTTGCATTCTTGATTCTAACTTTGCCTCTGAGCGTACGAAATATTTTTTATGCACTTGGATTTTCTTCAACAGAATCAAACCCAGAACATGCGCGCCTAATTCTAGTCGTGGCCATCACAAGCCGATTATCCTTGTTAACGCGGCCATTAACTTCTGGTTGTACTCCATTGCTGGACGTAAGTTCAGGAAAGATTTGGAGAACATTTTGTGTCAATATATGGGTCATTTGACACATAAATTGATAATGCCCGTAATTAGTATTCTACATTGTATCATTTACTTTTAAGATTTGTCTCATCCTTGTTGTGCTGTAGAATAAATCATTGCTTCAAAGACGACATTATCAATCATCTGTGCTACAAAAATTGACATAACAAAGGAATCAGAACGTGTGCAGATTCCATTTTGTCTCATTCAGTTTCCCTGCCAACCATTAGTTGTTGTCTTCCTTTTCAGATTTAGATTCAAGGTAACGCAATTTTGCTCTACATTTACAAACAGATACAAATCATGAAATTCCTATTGGAACAATATATCACATCCAAAGCACATCGTTGAATTCTTTTGTTCTGCAAGTTTCCAGATCAATAGGCATTTCATGATTTCAGCTCCTAAAATGGATTTTACTTTGTGTCAGTGGAATTCCATGCTGCGTCTTTGATTTAGACAAAAGCGCCTATCATTATCATTATACTAACAAATTTAAGAGTCGAATCTGTCACGTTCCTGACACCCCCCAAAACGAAACTGCCAAGTTAT